>JAXQQM020057908.1:0-222136 GCA_034641835.2 Pinus albicaulis
AATCCATTCAATAGTACTCACAGATTCAGATGCAATAATATTGCATATTCATTCATGCGTTACCCTTACAATTCCCTTCCCAACCTGCGCACACAGCAGTAGGGTCCGCACACAGCTGGACTAGGATCTCCGCACACACAGCCAGCAGGAGTCTGTTCCCCAAAAACCCCAACAGATTGCTTACACAACAGATCGCATCAATAGCTTATCAAATCCTTACCTCTTACAATCCGAAATGCCTCTCTATTTATAACAATCTAGCTTTAACATTCCTATGGTCTGCAACCCATGGTTTTTGGACCCCTAGTTTACCCTTTAACCCCATTACAATGCTTTTCGGGGCTTTGACCCACCCCAAAACCCCTGCGCTATACTAAATATAACAAAAATAACCAAAAATAGACCAGTTTCGTAGCTTGTTAGGAGACCCTGTTCCAACAATATCCATTGGGTTGGATATGCAAGAACACAAATTTACATGTTACAAGAAAGTGTATTCTTCAGTTTGCAATCACAACAAACTTCATTGAAGAAGATGAATTAGATGTTGTACCGCTTGATATTTCAGGAATTGTTTTGGGTAGTCCTTACCTCTATGATAAAATATCCATCTTCTATCTCTACGAAAAAAATTACCATTTGTTCAAAGATGGTGTGGAGTATATTGTGAGAGCTCATCGCAAGAAACTAAATCTTTCATTAGTTAATGGAAGGAAAATTAAAATATTAGTGAATTCAAGCAAGAACTTTGTGCTTCTTATGATTAAACCAAAGAATGATGTTTATTATGAAGCATTCAAGGTTGTGATCCAAAGTTGAAATCTGATTTGATTGAAGTGGTTAATCAAAATTATGATATGTTTGAGGAACCAAAGGGATTACCTCCCAAGAGGGGAATCTAACATGAAATACAGTTGCAGCAACATTGTACTCTTCCTAACATTGACATGTATAGGATGTTGGTGATGGAGAGTGTTCAAATCAAAAATCAAATTCAAGATTTTTTGGACAAAGGGATCATTCGACCAAGTACTTAGCCATGCGGGTCACCTATTATGCTAGTGACAAAGAAGGATGGAACATGGTGCATGTGTGTGGATTTTCATGCATTGAACAAAATTATTGTAAAGAACCATTATCCACTTCCTAGAATAGATGATTTACTTGACCAATTTAAAGATGCAAAGTATTTTACTCAGTTGGAATTAAGGAGCGGCTACCATCAAACTAGAATTGTTAAAGGTGACATATGGAAGGCAACATTCAAGACAAAACAAGGTTTGTTTGAATGGCTTGTTATGCCTTTTGGTTTATGTAATGCTCATGCTACCTTCATGTGTGTGATGAATGATGTGTTGAGGCCATTTCTTGATGAGTTTTTCATAGTCTACTTAGATGATATCTTGATTTTCAATGAATCACTTGATGAACATGTCATGCATGTAAAAAAAGTACTTGATGTATTAAGGAAAGAAAATTTGTTTTTGAAGATGTCAAAATGTGAGTTTAGTAAAAATTATTTGGTGTACTTGGGGCATATTGTTGGAGGAGGTGAGTTGAAGATAGACCCCTCTAAGGCTAAGGTCATTGTGAATTGGCCAACGCCCAAGACAGTCACTGAGGTAAGAAGTTTTTTGGGAGCAGCCCAATATTGGAGGAATTTTATTGCTAACTTCTCTTCTATCACAACTCCATTGCATGCATTGACTAGTGTGAAAAAGGTCTTCCAGTGGGGAGGCAAGCAACAAAAATAATTTGATGCTTTGAAAGAGAAGACATGTTCAGCCCCAGTACTTGCACTACTGAACTTGAGACAACCCTTTGAGATTCAAACTGATGCAAGCGACTATGTAATGGGTGCAGTCCTTATGCAACATGGTAATGCCATTTCATTTCATTCAAAAACTTTCAATGGTGTAGTGATTAACTATCCTAATTATGACAAGGATCTTTATGTGTTGGTTCAAAGTGTGAAAAAGTTGAAACACTACTTGATGGGAGAGAAAACCATCATACACATCGATTACCAATCATCACAATACGTGCAAGCGCAAACTAAGTTGTAACAATCAAGGAAATTTTTATGGATGGGTTTCTTACAAAAATTCCAATTGGTCATCAGGTATAAGAAAGGTATATACAACAAGGTTGCCGATATGCTTTCTAGTCCTATTGTTAGTGCAATTACTTTACTCAAGAATAATTATGTTTTGCATGAAATTTATGTTCAGAAATATGCATTTGATAATGACTTTCAGGATGCTTATGCAAACTTGAGTCAAGGAAATCAAGTAGAGGAATTGGATTTCCATGTACTTAATAACTTGTTGTATCATTTGGGCGAGCTTTGTATTCCACAAGGGGAGAGAGTGAACTTCATGAGGGCACACACTTCTCTTATTGTTGGAAATTTTGGTGTAATCAGAATAGTGTCACATATTCAAAGGTATTGTTATTTTCCTCGTATGCTTGAAAGTGTGTCATGTTTCATTAAAGTTTTTTCATTATGTGCAGTCAGTAAGCCTAACAAAACGAAGTTAGGATTGTACACACCACTTCCCGTACCGTCACGTCCATGGGAGAGTGTTTATATGGATTTTGTAGGAGGTCTTCCATTGTCAAAAAGAGGCCATGATTATTTGTATGTAGTTGTGGATAAGTTCAACAATATGTGTATATTAATGCCATGTAAAAAGAAAATCACATATGAAAAAACATCTCACTTATTCTTTCAATGTGTTTGGGTTCATTTTGGATTTCCCACATCCATTGTTAGTGATCTATATTCTCGATTTGTTGGGAATTTTTGGTCAAGTTTGTGGGATTTGATGGATACCAAGTTGAAAAAGAGTACAACCTTTCATCCACAAACAGATGGACAAATCGAGGTGGTTAATCGAATAGTCATACATCTTCTTCGAGGATACTGCAACAAGCATCCTAAGTTGTAGGATGAAAAATTTCACTACATTTAGCATGCTTACAACCGTGCAAAACACTCCTCTACACAAACATCATTGTTTGAGGCATGTCTTGGATACTTACCTAGATCACCATTGGGTTTCATTTTTGGAAAGGATGTTTCTATTGATGTCCATAACGACATAGACAAAGCCAAGAAACTCATAGAAAAAATCCAATTGATATATCAAACAGTTCAATCTCAGCTTGAAAAGAGCCAAGGCAAGTACAAAGCAAGACACGAGAAGCATCGTGTAGATTACAAGTTCCAAGTTGGTGACGAAGTTTGGCTTCACATTAGAAAAGAGAGGATTCAAGGGGAAGGTAAAAAACTAAAACCAATCTATTATGGTCCTTTCAGAATTTTGGAAAAGATTCTTGACAACTCCTTCAAGTTATATTTTCCTTCATACATGAAAATTTAATATGTTGTTAATGTTGAGAACTTGAGGGTGTATGAGCCTCCTTTGATTGAAGATCAAGGAGAAAATGTTCATATTCCTTCCATTGAGGATTTTTCTCCAGAATACCTTGATGAGCTTAAACAAGACACCATTCTTGATAGAAGAACAAGGACATCTAAACAAGGGAGTGTATACTACCTTCATGTGGGGCTCAAAGGCACAAAACCAAGCAAGGAAAAATGGATCGAGATTGGAAAGGTGAGGGAACTGTACCCTCATCTATTGAACAACTAAAAGTGATATTTTGGGGTCCAAAAGCTTCTATTGGGGAGGAGTGATCAGGTGCTCAAAATTATGCTCAAAAATGAAATTTTTAGGAATGGTGTGGAACCTGAAAAACCGCGTAGATCTTGTCGTACTGAATATGGCACAAATTTTTTAGCAGAAAAATGACACCACATGCTCCAATAAACGTGTTTTGTCCAGTTTGTCAAACAAACAAATTAAAAAAAAAAATACAAGACAACCTATTCAACACTCCACACAACAGATTGGCCATGCCTACGTGGTAGAGTGAGTGGGTCCTATAAATTCAATGGCCCATTTATCGAAAGCTTGTAGGGCCATTTGGGGCTGTAACAACATATCATCGCGTCGTGAGGGGCGGAAGTTCGTTGGCAGGTATCGCACGTTCTACAATAGGTTTAAGAATCCTGATGCAGGGTAGGCCACCACAAGCCAGCACTCAGAATATTTTGTGATGTAGCCCTTCCTGCGTAGTGGCCGCCAGTGACTCCCTCATGGGCTTCTGTAAGGACGGCAGGTCGTTCATGTTCTAATACGTATCTGCGGAGTATTTCACCTACGCCTAGCTTGTATAGTTGTCCTGCGATGATAGTAAATTCTGCCGCTTGAGTGACCAACTCCTTTTTTTGTTGCACCGAATATGCAGCAGGGGCCCTACCCGTAGTAAGGAACTCAAGGATATCAACAAAGTGGTCATCCACCATTTTAATGGTAAACAGCTGTGCATCAGGTAAGCCTTCATCCAAGTTAGTGGGTTCTTCCCCTGTCTCAATATGCGACAGATGATCCGGGCCTACATTCAAGCTTCCAGGCTTTACGATGATCTCAAAATCATATTCTTGAAACAACAACAACCAGTGGAAAATATTCCCCCCCAAAATAGGCTTGTTGACCAAGTTTTTCAAAATCGAATGGTCTGTAAACATCTTAAAGTGTCCCCCCAGCGGATAGTGGCGATATTTTTGTAGCGCATACACCATAGTCAGTCCTTCGCGTTCAGTGGTAGAATAATTCCGTTCAGCACCAGAGAGTTTTCGACTAGCAAAGGCAATCGGATGATCAATATCCCCTTCGTCAGGCTGCGTAAGGACCTCACCGAGGGCAATACCTGACGCATCAACATGCACATGGAATTCTTTGGACCAATCAGGGAATATCAGTATGGGCGCAGAAACCATCTTCTCTTTGATCAGTTCAAAGCTCTTTTGACATTCATCATTCCAAAAAAAAGAGACATCTTTCTTTAGCAGTTGTTCCATTGGTGTTGTGATCAGGGCGTATCCTTGAATGAATTTCCTATAATAGCCTGTGTGACCGAGAATGGAGCGCAGCTATTTCTCCATTGTAGGGGCTACCAGGTTGATAATTACAGCTATCTTCATAGGCTCAACCATCAAACCCTATCGACAGACTATATGCCCTAGAAATATTCCAAACGGTATGCAGAAGATGCACTTCTTGACATTTAGGGAGATCTGGTGCTTTCGACATGCATCCAATATTAATCGCAGGTTCGAGACATGATCTTTCACTAAGACAAACACCGTCCAGTCATAAAAGTAAACTTCCAGAAACTTATGGATAAATTATTTGAACACGGCCACTACGACCCTTGAAAAGATAGCAGGTGTGTTCTTAAGACCGAAGGGCATGACCGTGTACTGGAAGGAGCCCCTTTCGGTGGCAAAGGTGGTCTTACTGCGGTCCTCTGGTGCAATTCTGATCTGATGGTATCCCAAGAATCCATCTATGAAGGAATAAGCCTCTTGGCCACCCACGCTATCCAATATTTCATCGGAGAAGGGAGTCGGGAAGGGGTTGTGAACGCAGGCATCATTTAGTTTCAAAGGTCCACACAGATACGTATTTCTCCTTTTGTTTTTTTTCTCCTGAATGACCATCGGGCTGATCCAATCTTACTGTTCAACTGGTTCAATGATACCAACGGTCAACATTTTTTCCAACTCTTCTTTGACCTTTTGTTTATATTTAGGATTCAACCGGTAGGGCTGATGCTTGATGGGTTGTGCCCCTGGCTTTAGAGTGATGTGCATAATGCCGAGGTCCCCCGTGATTCCCTTGAGCTCAGAGAACTTTGTCGGGAATAATTCCTAGTACTCCGTGAGTAGCTCAGCAACTTTTCCCATAGTGCCTTCATCCCAATAGTCCCCAATTTTCGCCCGTTTAGGATGTTCATCTGTCCCAATATTAACCTCGCATAGCCGGAGTGGTTGCATCACATCATCATTGACAAGCAATGGTCCAAGAACGGCACGTTCCCCTTCAGATTCCGGAACAGAGAGATTCCATGGGTCCTCTTCTTATTCATTAATTTGCAAGCTCCAACAGTTGACTATGTCTTGCATTTGGGCCTCCCATGTCAAAACGGTTGGCGAGGTGTGACGGTGAGGCTTCTTAAAGATAAACGCATCAATGTCTTGTAGGGCTTCGTCAAGAGTTTCAGTTCCCCCAATGAGTCTGAACGTTCCAAGGAAGTCCTCTTTTAATATCTCCCAATGGCGGGTCCGCTGATGTAATTCGGCATCTAAGTACCAAGTAGTGGGGAGGGGGCCCAAGGCATGTATAAACATATGGATCCACTCGTCTGGGGTTCGGTCGGTCCGCTTGGTTGTCCATATACGCAGATGCGCACAGGGATATTTGGGCCCTAGGAATATCTTCGTGCACACATCAGCAGGGGCTGTGAATCGCAGCACCATCCTATCCTGACACGTCTCCCAATTTGGGAAAGCTTTCTTGTGGGTATCCCACCATCAGGCCAGTGTGCCGCGTAGCACCAAATTGAGCACCCAGATTCGTTGATCTTTGGATACCCTAGCTTCTAATGTTCTTATGAAGTCCTGGACAGCACTAGACCCATCAAAGTGGGGAAGGTCCCTTACCTCTGAAGTGATGCAGTAGAGAGTTATTGCAGTTCGAGGGCATCGTAGAGTTGAAACATCGTGTAGCCATGTCTGCAACTTCTCAAGTTCTTCATCTAGATTAGAAAAGTATTCCTTGTTCTTTTACCAATTGAATACTCCACCTGTTGCAGGATTATCTCGGTCTTCGTTCTGTGTTGTCATCCTGTAGATGTGATCGAGCTCCTTGTCTTCATATGCTGGTTCGGTATACTGTGTGCCCTCAGTGGGATCTAGTGGTATTATTACACATGTCCCATTCTTCTCAAACACCATGCTACATTTTTTTTAGATTAATGATACCTCCTACATCGATAGCCCAGTCTATCCCCAGGAGTGCAGGGTAGGGGTCTATATCTTCCACAATTTCTATGATCTCAAAGTCATCTAGGAACTTTACTCCTGCGATATCAACCATAACCCTTGGCAATCGTCCCAGAGGGATGATCTTTTGTTGGTTTTCCATTCACAGTTGGATGGTGGACCAGTCAAGTTTAGGTTCTCCCATTCGTTTCCAGGCCTGTTTTGGTAAGACATTCGCATCAGATCTGAGATCAAGAATAACCTAATCTATCTCATAGTCACCAATTTGTGCAGTCAAGTGCATCTCTCCCCCGGTGCGCCTCTTATAGCTGTGTAATTTGTGTACTTCCTTAACCTTAGTCGTCATGATGGGCTGAGCTGCGTAGTCCTGCAGTAATACTTGAAGACTTTATCCCACCTACGGGCTGCGTAGGAGCTTCAGGCATGCCCTCAAAAAGGTTTCAACTTCTTCTTCTGGCAACTGCGCAGGGGCTTCTAGTGGTTCCTGCTTCCTGGGAGCTGGTTCCTTTCGAGTAGCAAGCTCCTCTCCTACTTTTTGGGTGACCATTCTATGCATTATGCTCCTTAGCTTCGTTTTGACTCTTTGTATATTTCGTGTGGGAGTAGACTATTTTTCCTTCATCTTTGTTAGCAAAATTGGGTAGTCTTCGAGTTCATGGTCCAACTGCCAGCAGTATTTACAAGTCTGCCTAGTGGGATTTGAGCAGTCCCAGGCGAAGTGCCCTACCTCTCTACAGTTGTAGCATATCATTTGGCCCCGTCCCCATCCAGCGCTTCCTCCCCGCCCCCCCTACCCCGTGCAGGGGAACCACCAAAGCTTGCAGGGTATCTCGAAGAGGCAAGATCAGATTGTACCCTATAGAGGGTTCCCCGATCTACCAGTAAGTCATATGTGTGGAAATTATACTCATCGTGTCCTATAGATCGGCAGAACCTACACCATTGTTTCTTCAATTCACCTCTATTGACCCGTGGACACTGGGTTGTATCATGTAGTCTCGCCACTCGACAATCTTCGCACCAAAGGTTCGCGGTTACCCTCTTCCCTCATTCCATCCATAAGCTCTGTATTTCCATGTGCATGGCCCCAAGCTGCTCCTGAATTTTCTCAACACCTTCCCTTGTATCATCCTTAGGTGTCGCTTCAAGTTTCATGGCTGCTTCCAAGGCTTTTTATTGTTATTCAAAAGTCTGATGGGCCATGGGCGTACGCAAGTGGAGTAGGAGCATAGCGATAAACCATTTAGTGTGTTGTTTGTCTTCGTACTTGAAATCGCCTTCCCATATTTCTTTCTTTAACCACTGGTCAGCCTCCCAGACTGACTCAAATGCTCCCAGATTGAAGTCTTTTACTTCTGATACCAGTTGGGAATAGGATTTCAGTTTCTGGAATTGTTGTTTTAGGGCATTCTTAATATTTTGAAGTGTTGCGCTCTTGTTTTGAGATATGTACCACATATACCAATCCAGTGCCCTTTCGTCAAAAGCCAAGGATAGCTACGCTCTTTTTATAGTATCACTTACCACCCCTTGCGTCGTCCATACCGAATTGGCCACGAACCAGAATCGTTCTAGGTCCTCATTGACTGCTCCTTTAAAGGTGGATAATTTTAAGTGTGCCACCATGGGATCCTCCGGTTTACCTTCTTGAGGCCCTAGTGTCGGGTTAGCTGATGAATTTCATGCAGGTCTTGACGGACTATAAGTAGGGCGATCTTCCTCTCGCCTATTCGGATATTCCTTGTTGTTCCACATTGTACCTTGGCTCATTCAGCACTATGCTAGATCTCTAATGCCACTACCCGATCTCCTTCTCAGATCTCTTCCTGTCCTAGCAACGGAACCATTTTTTGGCTTGAGGGGTCTTAACCTAGGTTCGGTGTGCAAGGTTTGCCAACAAACCCCTATACTACTGGCCCTTTCGGCAGTGACCTGCGTGCGCAGGTCACAGTCTCACCCGAAGTAGTATGGGTGGGTGTTGGAACCAGGTTTCCACACCCTGAGAAAGGAAGGATAAGGCAAGCAGGGTTGTGTTATGTTTATATTATCTCTGCGCAGGGTCAAGTATATGTCCAATTGCATCCACGTGAACTAGATCTACAATTATATTCTTTTATAACACTAACACAGAATTACATACCCGAACAGAACAGATCTAGATTTACTTCAATACACAGACTTTCGCAGCATAATATAACCAAATCAGAATAGATCCAATCATTCAATATACAGACCTTCACAGCGCAAAGACAGAGAAATGAATAACACAGTAATTATCAGCAATCCATTCAATAGTACTCACAGATTCAGATGCAATAATCTTGCATTTTCATTCATTCGTTACCCTTACAATTCCCTTCCCAACCTGCACACATAGCAACAGGGTCCGCACACAGCTGGACTAGGATCTCCGCGCACACAGCCAGCAAGAGTCCATTCCCCAAAAACCCCAACAGATCGCTTACACAACAGATCGCATCAGTAGCTCATCAAATCCTTACCTCTTACAATCCAAAATGCCTCTCTATTTATAACAATCTAGCTTTGACATTCCTATGGTCTGCAACTCATGGTTTTCGGACCCCTAGTTTACCCTGTAACCCCATTACAATGCTTTTTGGGTCTTTGACCCACCCCAAAACCCCTGCGCTATCCTAAATATAACAAAAATAACCAAAAATAGACTGGTTTCGTAGCTTGTTAGGAGACCCCGTTCCAACAATATCCATTGGGTTGGATATGCAAGAACACAAATTTACATGTTACAAGAAAGTGTATTCTTTAGTTTGCAATCACAACAAAATTCATTGACAAAGTTGAATTAGATGTTGTACCGCTTGATATTTCAGGAATTGTTTTGGGTAGTCCTTACATCTATGATAAAAGATCCATCTTCTATCGCCATGAAAAAAATTACCATTTGTTCAAATATGGTGTGGAGTATATTGTGAGAGCTCATCGCAAGAAACTAAATCTTTCATTAGTTAATGGAAGGAAAAATAAAATATTAGTGAATTCAAGCAAGAACTTTGTGCTTCTTATGATTAAACCAAAGAATGATGTTGATTATGAAGCATTTCAAGGTTTTGATCCAAAGTTGAAATCTAATTTGATTGAAGTGGTTAATCAATATTATGATATGTTTGAGGAACCAAAGGGATTACCTCCCAAGAGGGGAATCCAACATGAAATACAATTGCAGCAAGATTGTCCGCTTCCTAACATTGGCATGTATAGGATTTTGGTGATGGAGAGTGTTCAAATCAAAAATCAAATTCAAGAGTTTTTGGACAAAGGGATCATTCGACCAAGTACTTAGCCATGCGGGTCACCTATTATGCTAGTGACAAAGAAGGATGGAACATGGCGCATGTGTGTGGATTTTCATGCATTGAACAAAATTATGGTAAAGAACCATTATCCACTTCCTAGAATAGATGATTTACTTGACCAATTTAAAGATGCAAATATTTTACTAAGTTGGACTTAAGGAGCGGCTACCATCAAACTAGAATTGTTGAAGGTGACATATGGAAGGCAACATTCAAGACAAAACAAGGTTTGTTTGAATGGCTTGTTATGCCTTTTGGTTTATGTAATGCTCATGCTACCTTCATGTGTGTGATGAATGATGTGTTGAGGCCATTTCTTGATGAGTTTTTCATAGTCTACTTAGATGATATCTTGATTTTCAATGAATCACTTGATGAACATGTCATGCATGTAAAAAAAGTACTTGTTGTATTAAGGAAAGAAAATTTGATTTTGAAGATGTCAAAATGTGAGTTTAGTAAAACTTATTTGGTGTACTTGGGGCATATTGTTGGAGGAGGTGAGTTGAAGATAGACCCCTCTAAGGCTAAGGTCATTGTGAATTGGCCAACACCCAAGACAGTCACTAAGGTAAGAAGTTTTTTGGGAGCAGCCCAATATTGGAGGAAGTTTATTGCTAACTTCACTTCTATCACAACTCCATTGCATGCATTGACTAGTGTGAAAAATGTCTTCCAGTGGGGAGGCAAGCAACAAAAATCATTTGATGCTTTGAAAGAGAAGACAAGTTCAGCCCCAGTACTTGCACTACCAAATTTGAGACAACCCTTTGAGATTCAAACTGATGCAAGTGACTATGTCATGGGTGCAGTCCTTATGCAACATGGTAAGGCCATTTAATTTCATTCAAAAAATTTCAATGGTGTAGTGATTAACTATCCCACTTATGACAAGGAGCTTTATGTGTTGGTTCAACGTGTGAAAAAGTTGAAACACTACTTGATGGGAGAGCAAACCATCATACACATCGATTACCAATCATCACAATACGTGCAAGAGAAAACTAAGTTATAGCAATCAAGGAACTTTTTATGGATGGGTTTCTTGCAAAATTCCAATTGGTCATGAGGTATAAGAAAGGTATATGCAACAAGGTTGTTGATACGCTTTCTAGGCCTATTATTAGTGCAATTACTTTACTCAAGAATAATTATGTTTTGCATGAAAGTTGTGTTGAGAAATATGCATTTGATAATTACTTTCAGGATGCTTATGCAAACTTGAGTCAAGTAGAGGAATTGGATTTCCATGTACTTAATAACTTGTTGTATTATTTGGGCAAGCTTTGTATTCCACAATGGGAGAGAGTGAACGTCATGAGGGCACACACTTCTCTTATTTTTGGAAATTTTGGTGTAATCAAAACAGTGTCACATATTCAAAGGTATTGTTATTGGCCTCATATGCTTGAAAGTGTGTCATTTTTCATTAAAGGTTGTTCATTATGTGCATTCAGTAAGCCTAGAAAAAGGAAGTTAGGATTGTACACACCACTTCCCGTACCTTCATGTCCATGGGAGAGTGTTTATATGGATTTTGTAGGAGGTCTTCCATTGTCAAAAAGAGGTCATAATTATTTGTATGTAGTTGTGGATAAGTTCAACAAGATGTGTATATTAATTCCATGTAAAAAAAAAATCACAGATGAACAAAAATCTCACTTATTCTTTCAACATGTTTGGCTTCATTTTGGATTTCCCACATCCATTGTTAGTGATCTATATTCTCGATTTGTTGGGAATTTTTTGTCAAGTTTGTGGGATTTGATGGATACCAAGTTGAAAAAGAGTACAAACTTTCATCCACAAACAGATGGACAAATCAAGGTGGTCGATAGAACAGTCACACATCTTCTTCGAGGATACTGCAGCAAGCATCCTAAGTTGTAGGATGAAAAATTGCACTACATTCAGCATGCTTACAACCGTACAAAACACTCCTCTACACAAATGTCACTGTTTGAGGCATGTCTTGGATACCTAGATCGCCATTGGGTTTCATTTTTGGAAAGGATGTTTCTATTTATGTCCATAACGACATAGAAAAAGCCAAGAAACTCATAGAAAAAATCCATTTGATATATCAAACAGTTCAATCTGAGCTTGAAAAGAGCCAAGGAAAGTACAAAGCAAGACACGAGAAGCATCGTGCAGTCAAGTTCCAAGTTGGTGACGAAGTTTGGCTTCACATTAGAAAAGAGAGGATTCAAGGGGAAGGTACAAAATTAAAACCAATCCTTTATGGTCCTTTCAGAATTTTGGAAAATATTGGTGACAATTCCTTCAAGTTATATTTTCCTTCATACATGCAAATTTTACTATGTTGTTAATGTTGAGAACTTGAGGGTGTATGAGCCTCCTTTGATTGAAGATCAAGGAGAAAATGTTCAGATTGCTTCCATTGAGGATTTTTCTCCAGAATAACTTGATGAACTTAAACAAGACACCATTCTTGACAGAAGAACAAGGACATCTAAACGAGGGAGTGTAGACTACCTTCATGTGGGGCTCAAATGCACAAATCCAAGCAAGGAAAAATGGATCGAGATTGGAAAGGTGAGGGAACTATACTCTCATCTGCTGAACAACTGAAAGTGATATTTTGGGGTCCAAAAGCTTCTAGTGGGGAGGAGTGATCAGGTGCTCAAAAATGAAATTTTTAGGAATGGTGTGGAACCTGAACGATCACGTAGATCCTATCGTTCTGAATACGGCACAACTTGTTTAGCAAAAAAATGACACCGCATGCTCCAATAAACGCGTTTTTTCCACTTTTTCAAACAAACAAATTAAAAAAAAATGTAGGACAACCTAGTCAACACTCTGCACAACAGATTGGGCATGCCTACGTGGTAGAGTGATTTTTCATATGATTTTTTTCCTCCAGTGAATGAAATTATGCAAGTGCCACTACCTAGTTGGTTTGAATTGGCATTTTTTTATTAGGTGCTATGGATGAAAATCACAGGTTGCCACGTGGCCCACCCAGGGGATGCCACGTGGTAGCTCGAGGGCCACCAAAATTATGGTAAGCGTCAAACCTTACCCTGTGGGGGTCAAACACAAGACCTCACCACCAACAATGAAACACTTTACCATTGCACCATGCATTTGATACTTAAAATATATTGGTGGTGACATATATTTGATGTGATACGGTTTCTGCAATGGGGGAGGGGGTTGGGGTCTAGCCCTAGCCCTAGTCACCGCCAGGGGTAGGACCATGGGCGGGAGGCTAGCCTTGCAACCCCCCCCCCCCTTTCAATAGTCCATAATCGTTAACATATAACTATCGACGACCCATGTGTCCACTTAAATGTTAACTCCTACAGTTAGCGGAAAAACCACGGATTTTTTATTTTAAAAAAGAAATTTGGCATTAAGGCGTTAGAAGGAAAATTAACGCGTCGACAAATTCGCCTGGAATTTGGGTAATTTGGCGCTCAGTTAGTGGATTTATGGGCTCAATTGTAGGATGGTATCGGATTTGGTGGAGTTTGTGTTACAGTTAGCGCAAAACCTTGGGAAAGTCATACCTTACTCATTTTTTGACCAATTTTGAGGCAAAAAGAGGGTACACAAGCATTTTTGGGCATTCTGGAGCCATTGGAATAGGTTCTAGAATTATTTTAGGATTGTAAACATATGTAATCACAAAGCATAATAGAAGACGACCAAGCCACTGGAAGCTGGACCAAGGAGACGTAGCCCAGGAGGGGTGAACCCCTTCATCATGTGTTGTGTTTTATTGTTTATGGTGATGTTCATGCCTGTTAGATATTATTTTGCAATGTTTTTTTTATGTTAACTTGCTCAATAAATTCACATAAAAACACATAAAAACTCATGGTTAACTTTCAATTTACCTCATAATCCTCAAGCACTTTGTTTATATTCTGAATTGGATTTTAGCATAGCAAATACTAATTTTCCCATTTAGATCAAAGATGGTTACAAATAGAAATGGGATTAGAATAGGGTTTAAAAATAAAATCTAGAGTTCCAAGAGTGCTTTGTTTTCATCCTAAATTTTCTGTATAAATATGCCAACAATGGTGGTTTTCATGTTTATACAATTATTATTTTTTTCGATATTTTTTTTTATCATTTTTTTATGTAGAAAATAAAGGTTTATGCGAGTTAAGTTGGAGAGGAGGGAGAATCCTTCCTAACCACCTTCAAATCAATGTTGTCTTGCATATGTTTAACAAAGTCCTCCCTTGTCAATGTTTTATAACAAATTCATAATCGATCACCATTTACAAGGAAGGTTACTCGTTCTTCATCAATGGTTCTGATTCTGACTCCACCATTGTCAAAGAAAGTTTCAATCTCATAAGGACCAAGCCATTGAGTTTGAAATTTTCATTGAAAATATTTAAAATTTGAGTCAAAAAGTAATGCCCAATCACTAGGTTGGAATTTTCTCTCTTTGATAAACTTATCATGCCACCTGGATCTTTGTTGTTGAAATATATCAGTCCTATGAATAGCATCGTGTCTTATCTAATCAAGTTCATTCAATTGCTCCATTCTTTTTTTTTTCTTTTGATGGATCAAACCCGATTTGATTGTTGTCTTGAAAGTCTTTATCTGGAAATGAATAGGAAAGAGGACTTTCTTCCCATAAAAAATATGGCATAAGGAGTATGTCCTGTGGTGTTTCTCCATGTGGTACGGCATGCCCACAAAGCTTCTAGAAGTTTTTCGGACCAATATTTTCTATGCAGATGCACAATCTTGGTAAGAATTGCTTCAATTACTTTATTGGTGGATTCAGCTTTTCCATTTTCTTATGGATGATATGGAGTGGATTTTCGATGATTAATTTTGTATTCCTCCATTATCTTCTGTACCAACTTGGATGTAAATTGATTACCTTGATCTGTCACAATTTACCTTCGGACACCAAAACGGGTGAAAACATCCTCGAAAAGAAATGAAACTACAAAAATTTTTAGTAGCAGAAGAAAGTTCTTTAGCTTATACCCGTTTTGTAACATAATCAATGCAAACAAGAATGTACCTTTTTTTTTCCTTGATGGTGGATTAATTGGACCAACAAAATCTAGAGCCCATTTCTCAAAAGGTTTTGTAAGTATCTGAGGTTGTAAAGGAATTTCATCTGAAGGAACATGTTTCCTCATTCTTTGACAACTATCATATCTCTTAACATATTCTTTGGCATCCTTAAAAAGAGAAGGCCAATAATATCCTAAGAGAAGGACTTTATCTGTAGTTCTTTTATCAGCAAAATGTCCTCCATATGGTTCGTCATGATAAGATTTCAATATCTCTCATACTTCATCTTCTCTGACACGTCTTTGAATAACTGATTTGGGCTTTGTTTTGTACAATTCTTCATTTATCCACGAGTAATATGCACTAGTTTGAATTACCTTTCTCTTTTCACGAGGAGATAAGTATGATGGTAACTTCCTTGTATCCAAATAATTAGAAATATTTGCAAACCAAGGAGATTTGATAGATACTGCAAAAATATATTCATCAAGAAAATCATCCTCTACACGAATATCATTATTATCATTTTGGATTCTAGATAAGAAATCAACAACTAGGTTTTGTTTTCTAGGTCTGTCCAAAATAGTAATATTGAATTCGTGTAACAATAGTAACCATATTATAATTCTGCCATTAGTAATTGATTTATTCATTATATATCTAATTCCAGAATTATCTGTGTGAATGAAGGGTTCATAACCAGTGATATAATGTATGAATTTATTGATGACATGTACAATTGCTAAAAACTCCTTTTTAGTTACAGTATAATTTGACTCTGCAGGAGTCAAATTTTTACTTGTGTAGTAAATGGCATAAGGAGTCAAGTCTTTCTGTCCTAACACAACTCCCAAAGTTGAATTTTAGGCATCAATTGAGATGTGAAAATGTAATTTCCAATTTGGTCCTCTCAATATGGGTGCTTCAGAAATATTTTCTTTCAATGTTTCAAAATATTTCTGGAAATCAGAATTCCAGGTGAACTCGTGATCTTTTGTTAGTAATTTAAAAAGTGGAGAGATAATCTTTGTAAAGTTTTCAATAAATATTTTGTAGTAACCAATAAAGCCAAGAAAACTTCTAACATCTTTTTGATAGGTAGGAACTGAAAATTTCAAAATAACTTCTACCTTATATGCATCCACCTTAATTCCATCCCCTTAAATAAGGTGGCCTAAAACAAATCCCTCAGTAAACATCATAAAACATTTTTCATGGCTTAATGAGAGATTTTCTTCTTTACACCTAATGATAAATTTTTCCATATTTTTAAGAGCTTCTTCAAAAGATTTTCCATAGACAGTAAAATCATCCATGTATACTTCCACACAACCATGAATTAGAGCAGAGAAAATACCTAGAACTGCCCTTTGGAATGTTGCAAGTGCATTACATAACCCAAAAGGAAGTGCTCGATAAGCATAAGTTCCCCATGGATAGGTAAAAGTGGTTTTATCTTGATCTTTTAGAGCTACTTGGATCTAGTTAATGAATTTTTTTCTTGCCAATGTGTCTAAGACTTGACCTATAAAAGGAAGTGGAAAATGATCTTTTAAAGTAGCTTTATTCAATTCCCTATAATCAATTCATACTCTCCATTTTCCATTCTTTTACGGAACAATTACCAATGGTTAAACCCACTGACTATGTGATATAGGATAAATGAAATTCACATTTAACAATTTTTTCATTTCTTCCTTAACAATTTCCCGTAAGTTTGGATTCATCCTCCTTTGGGGTTGTCCAATTGGTTTGGAATTTTCTCCAATATAGATATGATGCATACAAGTATTGGGATCAATTCCTTTCATATTAGTGTATTCCCGTGCATAAGAAGAGGAATGTTCTTGTAGAACCTTTACTAATTTTTTCTTTTTAGATTATTCTAGATTAACATTAATATTCAAAGTTTTCCCTAGAAATTTTTCTATTAAATAATTGAAAATTTTCTCCATAGAATGTAAAGACATTTTACGAGATGATAGATATTCAATATTACATTTATCTTGAAAATTTTGACTAGATTCACAACATGAGGAAGATTCATTATTTTCTATTAGATTTAAAATTTGATCTTCTTCATCAATTTGTGAAGTAACAAATATTGGTTGTATATCAATATCATCACTTATCCATTCTTCACTTTCTACCTCTATTGTTGTTTTTGAGGGAGGACATAATGTGAATTTCTTTGTTGAATTTCCATCAGAGATAAACAAATCACCAAATATATAGCTTATAAAAGCATCAACTGTAGCTAACCATGGCCTACCGAGGACC
The DNA here is from genome assembly GCA_034641835.2 of Pinus albicaulis. Lineage (NCBI taxonomy): Eukaryota > Viridiplantae > Streptophyta > Pinopsida > Pinales > Pinaceae > Pinus > Pinus albicaulis. The sequence goes on from JAXQQM020057908.1 coordinate 17,551, forward strand.
AATGGGTGTCACCCTACATTATTCTTTGGTGTTAAAATCATAAAATATATAGGATATTTCCAATAATCTAAGGATCCAAACACATATTCTAACACACCATCGAGTTTGATAACAATTCTATATGCTAGTTGCAATAATGTAGGTGTATATTGAAGATTAGGAAGTTTCAATTGATCCATAGTTTGTTTACTCATGATTCTTATAGTTGCTCCTAAGTAAATCAATGCGTTTGGGATCTATATGCCTTTTATGTGTTTTTTCACAATGGGACTTCGTGGATCAAGATGTTTTTGAATTGTTTTTTTTCCCATCATGATATCTACAATTTTTCAAACTAGTTGAATTCTTTTAACTTCTTTCCCTTTTATTCCAGGTATTTTAATGCTTAACTCCCTAATTGTCTTTGAAAATATTGGTATTTATCTGATAGCTTGTAACAAAGGAATTTTTATGCAAACATTCTCTAGTTCATCCATTATATCATAATCGGGAAATATAATTTGTTTCTCTATCCCTTCATCAATTTTCAATCTTCCAGGAAAATGTGGGTTTGGCACAAAAACTAAAGGTTGTTCTATAATTGGAGTTGAGTTTATTAGAGTATCATTGGTATGTACAGGGGTGGTTTTTTTTTTATAATTTTCTTCTCGAAGAAGATTTGTCTCTTCCTTGGAGAGGTTTTATTTTTCAGGTACTTGAATAACAACATATGGTGACTTATTTTCCAATACTCTACCAGATCTAAGTTGAACATTATTTAGATATAATGGAGTTATCATTTAAGTTTGGAAATTATGTCCTTCCACATTGTAGATAGGTTGTGATTTTTATTTTTTGGATTTGGAAGTGGCTCAGAGAGTGGTTGATTTGGTCTTTGTGGAAATGGTAATGAAAGTTGTGGATTTGGATTTTGAGGTTGAGAGGATTGAACAGGCTGAGGGAAATATTGTGGTGGAAAATCAGGGTAAGGTTGAGGATATTGAGGATACTGAGGGTATTTTCCATAAGGATTTTTCCATCCATTTGCCCAAGGTTGAGGCCAAGGTTGGCGAGGCATAGGTGCAATCCAATTTTTTTGTGATGGTTATGCATATGTTTGGGTGTTGAAAACTTGAGTTTGTGGATTTTTCCATGGTATTTTAGCAATAAAAAAAAGAGGATCTACTTGATTTGGTACTAATTACTCTTAATTGACAACTTGAAGACCTGGTATTGAAGGGCATACTTTTGTATCGTTATTTTCTACACATATAACACAGGTTCTACACTTTTTAAGTTAAGAGGACATTCTCTCAAGGTGTGCTTTCTTTGAAAGAAAGATAGACAAAGAAAAAATTTCATCTTTTTGTTTGTTTTTCATTTTAAGGGTGTCTATTTGTTCACTAAGTCTCCCTAAAATACTTTTGTTTAAATTATCAAGAAATTTTCCTATTTCAGCCCTACTTATTATCCCGGCTGCAGATTTATTAATCCTAGAAATAACAAGATCTCTTGGAATTTTTCCAGTTCTTAGCTTTCCTCTTGAAATGTGTATGCCTAAATCAAAAATATCTGGTAATGATAACTAAGAAATATCCCCTTTACCCATAATTTTGAGAAGACCTATCCATTCATCCCTGATGGATTTTAATAAGAGAGCTTTCAATGTTTCTTCATCTAGATTTTCCATTTTAGATCTTTTAAGATTGTAGCTAAACATTTCAATCAAATCCTCAATATTTTCATCTTCTTTATGCATCATATTAAATAATTCATCTTTAAGGTTATGGGACATAAAATAGTCCTTATATTTTTACAAGAATGCATTTCATTTATTCCCATGTTCTGATAGATTTTGTTCCTAATCCCATAAACCATTTTAATGTTGCATCTTTAAGAGTGTCGGGAAACAAATTCAACTTTTGAGTATCGAGAAAATAGTCATAGGATCTACATAAGACTTTGAACTCAAAGAGAAATTTTTTAGGATCCTCATTTCTTAATCCATGGAAATTAGGGAGGATATAGGGTGCTATATTTTTCATTGTAGTTTTGGTATCTTCATCGAAGATGGGAAACCCAAAAGGTTCAGGATCTCCTCTACCACCTCCTCTTCCTCTTCCTCCACCTCTTCCATTTCCGGTCCTACCTCGTCTTCCACCTCCAGTCTTAGGTTGTTCACCATTCACATTGTGTACTTCTCCTTCCCCTTCTCCAGCCATTGTAGAATCCTCAAAACTAATGTAAGGTTCAAAAATTGGATTTTCTAGTTCCTCTTCTATTTCCTTTGGTTCTTCTATCAATGGAATATTAAAGTATGTTTCTTCTTCTTCTTCTTCTTCACTAGGGATTTCTAGTTCTTGTCCTAGAAGTTGTTCTTCAGTTGAAGATAGAAAAATTACTCTTTCTATTGGGGATGTAGGATCCTCTTCTTCTATTATGGCTTCAGTTGATGAAGTTGGTGAATATCTAGTTTGTATTTCTGATCTAAATACCTCAGGAATTTTTTCTTTGTCTGTAATGGATGGAATACGAATTTGGGTGGATGATGTAGCAGTACGAGATCTTGATGGGGTGAGTGGTGATGTTGGAATCAAACTTCTACCTCTAGGTATAAATCTACCTCTAGAGTCTCTTTCACTATGCATATCATTTTTTTATTTTTTTTATTTTTTTTTAATTAAATAAAAAAGAAAAATAACTCCAATATACACTTCCCCGAAAACGGCACCAAAATGTTTAGTAATTTAATTGATGTTAAATTACTTACATGAATTATCAACGAGGGCTAGTAAACTGATGAAATTTATGTGCATTGTATGTGCTAGGAGTCTTTGTCACTCACACAATTTCTAAGTTAAACTGAGTTACCAAAATACACATGTTTTCTTTAAAGCTACGTAAGTAAATTAACCACTCATACAGAATGAAATTAACTCTAAAAATAATGGTCACACTTTCCTTGAAAGAAACTTCAAACTTTCCTCCTAAGATCACACTCAAACTTTGTTTGAAATAATATCACTCATTCATTTTCTTTTAAACCAAATCACTCTTGCTTATAAAATCACACACTTGCATAAATGGAAATCACTCTTGCTCAAATGGAATTCAATATTTCTTGAATGGAAATTACACACTTGCATAAATGGAAATCACACACTCGCATAAATAGAAATCACACTTGCTTAAATGGAAATCACACTTCACACTTTTAAATGAATCTTCTTCAAAAAGGAAGATTGACTATGCAAAGGAAAATCCTATCTATATCATTACAATGTTAAACTCTATTATGTTCATGTGCATCTTAAATATCTTAACAATAAAAATTATTAGCAAAATGATTTCAAACTCAAATCTAAAAGAAATCAAAATGTAAACACTCAATCAAATTGACTAGAATCTACAGGAAAATATGAACTAAAATACTAACTGTTAGTAAATGAAAGACCTTACTATCTCAAGGGGGCCCTCCATAAGAAGCAGGTAATGCTATGATGCTTTCAACTAGGCACTAAACCACACATTTGAATACTCAACGAGAAAACAAAATTTCACTTATATAAAACAAAGTATCATGAACATAAAAATTTAGTCTGTGTTCATCCCTACCGATAGGCATATTTATAGAGCCCTTGCACATTTAATTATTGAGAGTTATACGCCTAATAACTATCAACAGAAACTAATATTAACTCTTAAGGATTACATTTCACGATTATCTCATGATTTTCTATCATCGCAGTAAATCATGAGGCATGAAATATGTTTCTCGCTCGCCTAAGTTGCCAACAACGGAGGTTGACTTCACCTTTGACCGCTTTGCTAGGATATTATTTTCATCAATATTGCTCATGAGAGTAGGAGGAATCGTTGTGTTCATAAATTTCCACCTACACATGTGTTATGTTCTCCAGCTGGCACCTCAGAACCTATCAGACCATGAACTTAGCTGCAGAATCATGTGTTAGCTACAGGATCACTGCAATTCATTAGGTGAAGTAAATATTAAACTAAATAATAAATAACGTTATCATTTTAATAAATAAAAGACAAATGTATACATGTCATATCATAAGTCTTGTAATTTGATGCCCAATGTGACATTATGAAGATCAAGAAGAAGGAAATGGAGTGAAAAAGGGTGTAAAAAAGAAGCAATTGTGGGGTTCAACATGACATATCATGTCAAAAATATTTGCGGAAAAATATGTACTTGTGATCATAAACGTTTTCCTCCATACAATAACTTTGCTCCCCTTTTCCCCTTGTTTATATCCTTCATGTCATGAAGACCCTCACCCTCTCTCTCATATGCACTGACACACTTTTTCTATATTAAGGTGTATCACACCACAAGAAAACTTCTTTCTTACAACATGGTGTTTTGCCCATTTTTTAAGTTCCTAAACTCTAGTCCTCTTCAATCGTTGTTGTATCACATCATTGAAAAATTACGGGCTTGAAATGTATTGCACCCAAAAAAAATTGAAAATTTTTGGGGCGTGATACATCATGCCCACGAAAAATTTCATCATGATGTTTACCGTTGCTTTTTGCTTCATATCGTGCCAAACATATTTGTGGTGTGATACAACAAAACCTCAAAAAATTTCTTCGGCATGATAAAGGAGCCCAAACCTAGTCTTATCATCGGCTCCTCCATATTGCATGAAGTTATTTTTTGCACAATACATGATGTATTTCATGAAAAATAACATCATGTGATACACCCAAAAAAATTTCAAATTCCTCCTTAAAAACTCCAAAAATATCTTTAATTTTCCTAATTGTGCTCCTTGAAGGAAAAACACACTTATATTTGCTTGGTTGACCTTCCCCTAAATCCTTTATGTGTGTGTGTGTGTGTGTGCGCGCGCGCGCGCGTGTGTGTGAATTTGGGAATAATAAAAGATGGATATGCTTATCCCATGGCATCTTGGAATACCTTCCATCTGTGTAAAATCCCCTTCCTTCCCTTCACTGAACACTTTCAATAGCACCATTTTTTCCATAGCTTTAATAATCAACTCTATTGTTTTAAGGTTCATATGCATATCATTCTAAGCATGAGATTATTTTGATTCATAATTACTTTGATAATGGGTTATTTTGATGTCGTCATCATAACACTATCTCATATATTGCTTTGATAGCACTATATCATACTTTTATGATAATATAGATCTTTTCTGGATCTAAATACTTGGATAAAAGGATTCCTCCTCGTTAAAAGGTTAAATTGAAACTAGGGGTAGTATCTAGCCTCGTGTACTCTACTAAGTTTTAATGCTACTAGAAAGTGTTAGTCATAAATATTTTTCACTATTTTTATATGAATATATGATGTTTATATATTTATGAAAACAATATTCCTTGAATATCTTGAGTTTCAGAAATATCACTGCCTTCATTATCCTTAAAAAAAAAAATTCACTCTTCCTCAGTTGGTCTTCCCAAAACCACCCTATTGCTCCTAAAAGACTCATCATGGGCTTATACTTCTCATTTTCATCCTCCTTTCCTGCCTATAACCTCATTGCCCTATTTTCCCCTCTCAATAGACTCCATCCTCCCTCTAGGGTTTCCTATAGCTAACTCATTCCCATGTCCTTTTGGGCATAATAACCTATGACCATACTATGTTTTCACTTGAAAATATTCAGGTCATACTTTCAGTCAAAATCAAGTCAAAGGACCCTCCCACTAGGTCATCAGGGTTTTTACATGTTTTAAGGTCATCATTAGTCGTTTCAGGCAATACCTTTCCTTTGCTAGAATCTGGCTTAGATGTAATAGAATGTCAAGACATGGTTATTCAAGAAGGACCTAAAAAATCCAAATAAGATTACCTTATCAGTTCAGAGTTTGCAAATGAGAAAAAGGAAATAGTTCAGCACTTTTGTAGCAGTGTTGAGATATTTATCAACAAAAGGTACTAATGAGGTAGACTATCTACTCCTAAATGAAAACAAATTACAGCAAGGGAAAGGGAAACAGTTAGTCTTCTAGAGAACTATGGTTTTGAGCTTGATGGTCGAGTTGAGTGTAAAAACAGTGATCACTTGCAGAAAATGACATGGAGGAAGCACACAAGGCCAAGCACGAAATTTTTTTATCAAAAAGGTTGATGGAATATGGAAAAAGGTAAGGTGAACTAGACAGAAGCATTAAACCCTAATTTCCTCTTCCACTGGGCTAGGGTTTCCTATGGAAAAGAGGCATAGGAGCATAGGATCCATATGGTAGTTCATATTAGCAAGCATGAAGCCATATCAACTTATAAACATCATGCCTCCATCATTTTCCATGAATTCATTCAAAGATTCAAGCCATTCGTCACTCATAGGACCAGTTTTTCTTCAAACTATGTTTTTGACCAAACAGAGATGAATTAACAAAAGTGAGAGAGTTTTTTGTCCCTCATAGGTGAAGGAAGAAACTCGTCCTTTGGTTTTTACACAGGTATCATGGTTTGGGAGAAATGTCAAATTTACAGGTGCTTCAAGAGGTTTGCTGAACTTCTGGAGCGACCCTGGGAAAATAAATTTTTCTCATAGCTGCAGTGTCCAGATGATTTTCTTGATGATTAAAATGAAAAATATATTGGAATATATTTCTAATGAGATATCATGAGCTCAATTTGGAGTTGAGGAAGGCCTCCAAAAGTTGCATGCACTAGCACTCTGCATTTCTGCACCGTCATTCAGCACTTTTTGACTAGTCTTGGGAGAATTAACTTTTGACATGTCAAATAAACTCCAATTAGAAAAAAAGAGTTATATTTGGATAGTATACTTCAATATATTTCCAACGAGCTATCCTGGGCCCAATTTGGACACCGAGAAGGCCTCCAAATACTGTCTGCAAATTGGCGCTGCGCAAAATATCTGTTGCGCGCTCATAAACTGGCATTGCGCCCTCGGCACTGGCACTGCGCGCTTCGACAGAGAGGGTTTCCAAGTGATCCAACCATCCAAATCACTCCAAAATTCCTCCAAATATTTGCTAAGGTCATCCAAGCTCTTTGAAGGGGTAAGTACATCACATGAACCCTATTTTTATGCCATTTGATCACATTTAATCAATGGAAATGAAAACCTAAGCTTTGGCCAGAGATCATTGTTTCATGCTTATTTCATCCTCCTTGAAGAGTATCAGTTATAGACAAGGGTAAATACAGTTATTGAAGGATTCCATTCATCTTTCTTTTCACAACATCCATTACCTTCATTTTCACTCATTCCATTCATTTCCAAAACTATCATTTCATACCCTCCCTTTATCTCATTTCACATCAGCCCTAGGGTTTCCAAAAGAGAGTTTACAATGTCTGAGAGTGAAGACAGTTGTGTTGAGGAAAAAATTCCAAAGAGACATGATCATAAGGGAGAATATTGTGGTGTTGAGGCACACAGGCCAAGAAGAAATGATCACAAAGGAGGAAATGTTGTTTAGGATTAATAGAACTGGACTAATTGGTTAGCTAGTGAAACTTTTAGCTTCAGGATCCCCTCTAGCCTTCAGAGATAGCTCAAGGCATGGTTTACCTCAGGAAATTACATGGAAGAATACCTTCATCATGAGCAAGAGAGATAGTTTGACTTGGTGGACTTGGATGACCTAGATGACCATGACAACTCAAAATTGATCATTCAAGAGAGAGATGCCAAGATCAAGCAGTTGAAGAACAAATTGAAGGAAACCCTAGCCAAGAAAAAGGAGAAGGGGGAGTAAGAAATTCTTTCTGAGGAATCTCACCATGCCTCCCAACCTTGATCAGCAAATTAAGTTCCAAATTTTGGCACTTGGTGCAAATTTTGATTTTTGATTTTTTGGATAGTAGAAAAAATGGCCAAATGCGCAGCGCCACTGGAATTACGCTCTTTTATGGGGCACTCAAATGAAAAATGGCTTACATATTCATGATCCTCATGGAAATTACATCATCCACATAAACGTTCAGCTCATTTGAAGAAAAATGGGTCCTTCAAAAGGGCCAAAAACCACCTAAAAAACACCTTTCTCCCCTATTTTTAGCACTGGCGCTGCGCCCTACGCAGTCTTGGGAGAATGGATTTTTTACTAAGAAAATGGACAACAATATGGAAACTAAAGATAGATTTTGGAACCAGGCACGACAAGCTTTCTAATGAGATATCATGGAGCTCATTTGGACACCGGAAAGGCCTCCAAAAGTCAGCTGCAAAAAGGGGAATATTTATAGTTTTGGTGTTGCGCCCTCAACCAGTGGCACTGCGCCCTTGCCAGAAAGTCAACAAAAGACACAAGAATTTAATGAAAAAGATATTTTTAAGGCTTTAAGGACAAATATCTCTAAAATTAGCTAAGGAGTTATGTTTGAAGTTATTTTTTTCATGAATGAGTTTGGATATTTTTGCCTTAGGCCTTGCATGGTCAGAAAGGTCAAGATGCCTTAAATGTGTAATAAATGACATTTTTGAAACCATAGCTAGGGTTTACCTCCTCACTTGGCAGTTAAATATTGCATGTAAGCTTCAGTTGGTGGTTGGTTGAGTGTTGAGATGAAAATCACATAGACTTGGAGTGATAAAGAGTTTTTGGCTTTGAAGCTTTGTAATATGTTTTGGACTGAATATCAATGGAGTTAGCACATTTACTGGATTCATGAACTTTGTCAATGGTGATTTTTTTCCTATATTATGTAGAAATTTGAATAATTTGCTGAATTATTCACCGAGATTATCCTGATTACACACTATTTAAGCTTCATGCATAATACATAACCTCTTCTACAATTGATCATCAATATGCGGAAATAGAAGAAGTCGCATGCGCACATTAAAACATAATCAAGCACACATATAACACAGTATGTAATGGGGAAAGCATACAGCTGAAAACCCCCAACTATCTGTATATTATAATGATAGAGAAAATGTAACAATACATAGCACAAAGCTCCTCTCAACTCTCAGCACTATCTCACATGCCACACACAAACTAGCACGGAAGATGAACAAGTCACAGGTTCAAATATCCTCCACAGTTTGCCTGCCTCTACTGCGCAATCCAAGATGAGAATGAATGAGATCCAAGTTCGAATCCCCCTGGCTTGTATTGCGCAATCCTCATTGGAAATCTCAATCAATGTGTGTGCAAATCTCATGCACAGCTATAGTCACAACTGATAGCCACACTCACCCTTTCACCCACCTCTAACACTGGTCTCCACTGAACTGTCCATGCACTGCAGTTAACTGATGTATTATTTAGTTGATTTATGAGTTAATAATTAGTAAATTAATTAATAATTAATTCACACCACTCATCACTAGTGTATTTATCAGTTAGACTAAATACAACTAGTTCAACTAAGTTAAACCGAACACAACTCCACCAACTGTCTCATCAACTCCACCAAACTCTGCCACTTGAGTTCTAACTGAAGTCAATCATGTAATAGCTCAACTAACCCTTAGGAAAAGCGTATTTCCTTCTGTCAGCTGCATGTGCCACATCCAAGCATCAAACCGAAGTGCTCCAAGAGGATAAGATAATGTTTATAGTCTAAATATTATTAAGGGTTAATAATAATTGACTGTTCTATTTTTAGCCCGACAGTCTAAAAATAGAAACCGCCCAATGTCTAAAAATAGAGGTCCATCTATTTTTACCAACTCGACCAATCATCCATAAATAGCATCTTGCAACTCATAGACCATGATCCATATGTCTAAAAATAGACATAGTCTAAAAATAGACTTTGCGACAAAAATCACCTGTGTGGCCCCCACCTAGTTTTGGTGATCACTTTCCAACTAAGATCAGGAAAGATGTTTCAGGATGCCTCCTTCACTGTTTCTTGTTGCCATCTTCAACACTCCCTCTCAACAAGAAAGGACTGTCTTTGCATGCGACATGCAACTCCATGCATTCGCCCTGCAACCTTCACAAGCGCCATGCAACTCCATGCATCTTCTCTGCAAATCCTCTGAAACTGAATAGGCTCCAAACAACTCAATCAGTCTGATACATCTATCATCAAAGTATTCGACCTCTGCTTAGCTACTGCACATGTCATCAGGAACCACTGCGTTTTTGAACTCTTGCACCCATGCACTCTTGCACTTGCCGGTCAACTTCCGATTCGCGCTCCGTATCCGACATCGTCACTTTGATCTTCCCCGCATCAATCCAACCGATCATGCCACGCTCGTGCCGTGGCACCTCGTAGCCAAGTTCAATTCATGAGATCCACACCATCTCATGAATCCTGCCCAGAAATATCCTCTTGGGATTAATCATGCATGTCGCCCCACCTCTCACCTGGTGGTATAGCTGCATGCACTCCCTCTGCCCATCTGGCACGAAATTTCTCTGCATGAGTGGTTTCTTCCACTCCATGATCCTCATCTTGTGGCTGCTCCACATCCTGAGGTTCACTATTACCTGCATGCAAAACTTTCTCTCTCTCAAGCATCAATTGCATGTCTTTCTTGCACTTCCCAACAATAGGAAGCTCCGTAGACATCCCATCTACTTCAAGTCTGTAGAGATTCTTTGCTCGAATCCCAACCTTCTTGACTTGTCCTGTTGCCTTGTGCCGAAGGAAAACTTTTCCTTCACTGAAGACAACTTCATACCCTTTATCCTCTAACATTACGACTGAGATCAAATTCTTCTTTAAACCTGGAACATGCACTACATCTTGTAAAAGAATGAGTTTACCTGACTCCCTCTGAAAGGTTATGGTACCAATGCCGGTCGCATTGTATCGTCCATTGTCGCCCAACTCAACATGTAACTGGAGATATTTCTCCACCAAGTTACTAAAAAGATTCACATATCCCGTCATGTGAAAGGAAGCGTCACTATCAAAATACCACCCCGATCCCAATGCACTAGACACCATGCATGCGATCAATGAGAAGTCCAGCTCAAATTTCAAGGCAAGATCCTCACCAGCTGCAGCTCTAGCAGCCTGCTTGTTCTTCTTCTTCTGTGGACAATTCGTGGCATAATTTCCATGATCGTGACAGTGAAAACACTTCACTTTGGACATGTCACGCTCTTTACCATCCGCACCAGATTGAGAAGAATTCTTCTTTCCCTTCCCCTTCCTTGCTTTGGTAGCCAAAGCGCAATCTTCTTCATCAGATGCCTTTGATGAAGATCCGTCCCTGGTACTCCGCCTTATCTCCTCTTGCACAAGATCCGACCAAAGTCGCTCCCATCCTAGCAATTTCTCCCGACCATTGATAGAATCCTCATAGGAATGCCAACTATTCGGAAGACCAAGGAGAGCCAAGCTCACCAAGTCCTCATCATCCACACTGACTCCTACACTCCCAAGCTCATCCCTGCAGTGGACAAACTTTGTCAAGTATACCGGAATAGTGTCATTCTTCTCCATCTTTATTTTCCTGAGTTTATCCTTGAGCGCCAACTTCCTCTAGTTGCTCTTGCTTTGGAAAAATTCTGTCAACGCTTTCCACATCAAGTATGGAGAAGCTTTTGCATGCAGGCTGGATACTATGTGATCCTTCACGCCCTCCAACAGAATCCTTCGACATTTTTCCATCTTCTTTTCCAAGCCTCAACTTGAGCAGCATCAGTAGGCTTTGGGACCTTAGCATCTATGAAATCCTTCAGCCCGTTATCATCTAATACCGCCTCCATTCTATCCTTCCATGAAACATAATTCGAACTGCCCTCAAGGGCATACTCGAATCGCAATCCGTTGAAAGACATTTCAACTCTGGCACCAAGAAAACAAATTGCTGCAAAATTCAAATTCCATCAGCTCAAACTCAACCGCTTCTGGATCTGTGAGAACAAAGTATTTCTAGCACAGAGATCAACTGTAGGGGCGTTTACTGGATATATCACCTTTCAAAGGAAAGGATGGATCCAGAGGCTACCTGGCCCGCTTACAGACTCTGTCTACCAAAATAAATTGTAATCACTGTAATAGATCTGATAATCAATTTCGCTCCGATACCATGTAGAAATTTGAATAATTTTCTGAATTATTCACCGAGATTATCCTGATTACACACTATTTAAGCTTCATGCATAATACATAACCTCTTCTACAATTGATCATCAATATGCGGAAATAGAAGCAGTCGCATGCACACATTAAAACATAATCAAGCACACATATAACACAATATGTAATGGGGAAAGAATACAGCTGAAAAACCCCAACTATCTGTATATTATAATGATAGAGAACATTTAACAATACATATCACAAAGCTCCTCTCATCTCTCATCACTATCTCACATGCTACACACAAACTAGCACGGAAGATGAACAAGTCACAGGTTCAAATCTCCTCCACAGTTTGCCTGCCTCTACTGCGCAATCCAAGATGAGAATGAATGAGATCCAAGTTTGAATCCCCCTGGCTTGTACTGCGTAATCCTCATTGGCAATCTCAATCAATGTGTGCGCAAATCTCATGCACAGCTATAGTCACAACTGATAGCCACACTCACCCTTTCACCCACCTCTAACACTGGTCTCCACTGAACTGTCCATGCACTGCAGTTAACTGATGTATTCTTTAGTTGATTTATTAGTTAATAATTAGTGAATTAATTAATAATTAATTCACACCACTCATCACTAGTGTATTTATCATTTAGACTAAATACAACTAGTTCAACTAAGTTAAACCAAACACAACTCCACCAATTGTCTCATCAACTCCACCAAACTCTGCCACATGAGTTCTAACTGAAGTCAACCATGCAATAGCTCAACTAACCCTTAGGAAAAGCATATTTCCTTCTCTCAGCTGCATGTGCCACATCCAAGCATCAAACTGAAGTGCTCCAAGAGGATAAGATAATGTTTAGAGTCCAAATATTATTAAGGGTTAATAATATTTGACTGTTCTATTTTTAGCCCGGCAGTCCAAAAATAGATTCCGCCCACTGTCTAAAAATATAGGTCCATCTATATTTACCAACTCGACTAATCATCCATAAATAGCATCCTGCAACTCATAGACCATGAGCCATATGTCTAAAAATAGACATAGTCTAAAAATAGACTTTGCGACAAAAATCACCTGTGTGGCCCCCCACCTAGTTTAGGTGATCACTTTCCAACTAGGATCAAGAAAGATGTTTCAGGATGCCTCCTTCACTATTTCTTGTTGCAATCTTCAACACTCCCTCTCAACAAGAAAGGACTGTCTTTGCATCAGACATGCAACTCCATGCATTCGCCCTGCAACCTTCACAAGCGCCATGCAACTCCATGCATCTGCTCTGCAACTCCTCTGGAACTGAATAGGCTCCAAACAACTCAATCAGTCTGATGCATCTATCATCAAAGTATTCGACTTCTGCTTAGCTACTACACATGTCTTCAGGAACCACTGCACTGTTGAAATATGCACCCGTGCACTCTGCACTTGTTGTCAACTTTGATTCGCGCTCCAGTATCTGACACTCTCACTTTTATCTTCCTGCATCAATCCAACTGATCATGCTACTGCTACGCTGTGGGAACCTCGTAGCCAGGTTCAATTCATGAGATCCACACCATCTCATGAATCTTGCCCAGAAATCTCCTCTTGGGATTAATCATGCATGTCGCCCCACCTCTCACCTGGTGGTATAGCTGCATGCACTCCCTCTGCCCATCTGGCACGAAATTTCTCTGCATGAGTGGTTTCTTCCATTCCATGATCCTCATCTTGTGGCTGCTCCACATCCCGAGGTTCACTATTACCTGCATGCAAAACTTGCTCCCTCTCAAGCATCAATTTCATGTCTTTCTTGCACTTCCCAACAGTAGGAAGCTCCGTAGACATCCCATCTACTTCAAGTCTGTAGAGATTCTTTGCTCGAATCCCAACCTTCTTGACTTGTCCTGTTGCCTTGTGTCGAAGGAAAACTTTTCCTCCACTGAAGATAACTTCATACCCTTTATCCTCTAACATTGCGACTGAGATCAAATTATTCCTTAAACCTGGAACATGCACTACATCTTGTAAAAGAATGAGTTTACCTGACTCCCTCTGAAAGGTTATGGTACCAATGCCGGTCGCATTGTATCGTCCATTGTCGCCCAACTCAACATGCAACTGGAGATCTTTCTCCACCAAGTTACTAAAAAGATTCACATCTCCCGTCATGTGAAAGGAAGTGCCACTATCAAAATACCACCCCGATCCTAATGCACTAGACACCATGCATGCGATCAATGAGAAGTCCAGCTCAAATTGCGAGGCAAGAGCCTCACTAGCTGCAGCTCCAGCAGCCTGCTTGTTCTTCTTCTTCTGTGGACAATTCGTGGCGTAATGTCCATGATCGTGACAGTGAAAACACTTCACTTTGGACATGTCATGCTCTTTACCATCCGCATCGGATTGAGAAGCATTCTTCTTGCCCTTCCCCTTCCTTGCTTTGGTAGCCAAAGCGCAATCTTCTTCATCAGATGCCTTTGATGAAGATCCATCCCTGGTACTCCGCCTTATCTCCTCTTGCACAAGATCCGACCAAAGTCGCTCCCATCCTGGCAATTTCTCCCGACCATTGACATAATCCTCATAGGAATGCCAACTCTTCGGAAGACCAAGGAGAGCCAAGCTCACCAAGTCCTCATCATCCACACTAACTCCTACACTCCCAAGCTCATCCCTATAGTGGACAAACTTTGTCAAGTATACCGAAATAGTGTCATTCTTCTCCATCTTTATTTTCCTGAGTTTATCCTTGAGCGCCAACTTCCTCTGGTCGCTCTTGCTTTGGAATAAATCTGTCAACGCTTTCCACATCAAGTATGGAGAAGCTTTTCCATGTAGGCTGGATACAATGTGATCCTTCACGCCCTCCAACAGAATCCTTCGACATTTCGCCATCTTCTTTTGCCAAGCTTCAACTTGAGCAGCATCAGTAGGCTTTGGGATCTCAGCATCTATGAACTCCTTCAGCCCGTTATCATCTAATACCACCTCCATTCTGTCCTTCCATGCAACATAATTCGAACTGCCCTCAAGGGCATATTCCAGTCGCAAACCGTTGAAAGACATTTCAACTCCGGCACCAAGAAAACAAACTGCTGCAAAATTCGAATTCCAAGCTCAAAACTCAACTGCTTCTGGATCTGTGAGAACAAATTATTTCTAGCACAGAGATCGACTATAGGGGCATTTACTGGATATATCACCTTTCAGAGAAAGGATGGATCCAGAGGCTACCTGGCCCGTTACAGACTCTGTCTACCGAAATAAATTGTAATCACTGTAATAGATCCGATGATCAATTTCGCTCCGATACCATGTAGAAATTTGAATAATAGCTGAATTATTCACTGAGATTATCCTGATTACACACTATTTAAGCTTCATGCATAATACATAACCTCTTCTACAATTGATCATCAATATGCGGAAATAGAAGCAATCGCATGCACACATTAAAACATAATCAAGCACACATATAACACAGTATGTAATGGGGAAAGCTTACAGCTGAAAACCCCCAACTATCTGTATATTATAATGATAGAGAACATGTAACAATACATAGCACAAAGCTCCTCACAGCTCTCATCACTATCTCACATGCTACACACAAACTAGCTCAGATATGAACAAGTCACAAGTTCAAATCTCCTCCACCTGTCTGCCTGCCTCTACTGTGCAATCCAAGATGAATAATGATGAGATCCAAGTTCGAATCCCACTGGCTTGTACTGCGTAATCCTCATTGGCAATCTCAATCAATGTGTGTGCAAATCTCATGCACAGCTATAGTCACAACTGATAGTAGACTCACCCTTTCACCCACCTCTAACACTGGTCTCCACTGAACTGTCCATGCATTGCAGTTAACCGATGTATTCTTTAGTTGATTTATGAGTTAATAATTAGTGAATTAATTAATAATTAATTCACACCACTCATCACTAGTGTATTTGTCAGTTAGACTAAATACAACTAGTTCAACTAAGTTAAACAGAACACAACTCCACCAACTGTCTCATCAACTCCACCAAACTCTGCCACTTGAGTTCTAACTGAAGTCAACCATGCAATAGCTCAACTAACCCTTAGGAAAAGTGTATTTCCTTCTGTCAGCTGCATGTGCCACATCCAAGCATCAACCTGAAGTGCTCCAAGAGGAAAAGATAATGTTTATAGTCTAAATATTATTAAGGGTTAATAATATTTGACTGTTCTATTTTTAGCCCGGCAGTCTAAAATTAGATTCCGCCCAATGTCTAAAAATAGAGGTCCATCTATTTTTACCAACTTGACCAACCATCCATAAATAGCATCCCGCAACTCATAGACCATGATCCATATGTCTAAAAATAGACATAGTCTAAAAATAGACTTTGCGACAAAAATCACCTGTGTGGCCCCCCACCTAGTTTAGGTGATCACTTTCCAACTAGGATCAGGAAAGATGTTTCAGGATGCCTCCTTCACTGTTTCTTGTTTCAATCTTCAACATATTACACTTGTTTCCCTATGTTTTCATATTGTTCATTAATTTCTCTTATGACAGAACATAAATCTTAGCTTAAGACATGTTGTTGGAGGCACCTTAAGTTTGTCTCATTTTTGTCATTTAAATGTTTTCCTCCACTAGGTTTGATTAGAAAATCTAGTTTGTTGTCTTGAAATTTAACTAGTAGAGTTTAGCCAAAGAAATCTATGGTTTGCCCTGTCCTTTGGTTGTTCTTGAATTGTTGCTTTAAAGTCCTTCTTTGAAGTTTGATTAAAGAATTCTTAAATTCTCTTTAGTTTCACTGAACTGTTATCTTAAATTTTCTCTTTGTCTGAAAGTAATGATTACATAATTCTTAACTGCTCTCTATGATTACTGGATTGTTGTCTCGAATTTTATTTACTAGGGTTTGGTCAAATAGGTTTAGGGTGTGCCCTACACTTTGGTTCTTTCTCAAGCATAGTAACCTTAAAGGCTCTTCTTGTTCTAATATTTTAAAGGATTCTTAATTGCCCTTTAAACCTACTAAATTCACAATTTAATGTTCATTTCATATCCCCCTAAGCTATTAAGATCCATTTGGCTTTGTTAACTTGCCCTATGAAACACCCTTGATTCATTGTTGTACTTTTCAAGCCTTTCATAGACTCCATATCCCAATGGTTTGAATTTCTCTTACTCTATCTGTTCTTCTTGACAACCTACCCAAGCAAACAAAACAAAACAGACAAACTCTATCATTATAACTATCCTAAAATCAACATCCTAAATCAAACAAGTGTTGGAAATATGATGCAGAGTGTTGTCCTTGATGGCAACCCACTTAATGAAGATGAAGACATGGGACTGTTGACATGTGTTGTCCTTGATGGCAAACTACCTGATGAAGTAATACTTAACCTGATGGACTTGGTAAATGATGTAAATCGGATGTGATATGATGTTTGTTGACAATATGATGCTGAGTGTTGTCCTTGAAAGGCAACTCACTTGATGAAGATGATGGCAACTTACTTGATGAAGTTGTGCTTGATAGAATATGGTTTGATGAACTAATTATGATGTATCTACAGTAAGTACAGAAGGCAATGAAGAAAGAAATTCAGATTGTGCTAAATCTATGGTGAAAGAGTATGTCTCAAGGTATACGCGGATCTGTCTAAGGGAAGTCGCGTATGCACGCGGAAAAGAACGTGCCAAGTCGCGTATGGGCTAAAGCGCTCTAAAAGTGCAAAACCAGGGGTAATCACCATGGTATTGACCCATTGTATTGGGCAATGATCCGCCTAATTGACCCTGTCTAATGTAGTTTTGGGCTCATGGTATTGTTTTGGCCCATGGTATTGAAAAAGGGGCTCATGGTATTGAAAAAGGATAAACCTATATAAAGAGATGAAATTCATTATGCAAATCATGAGTGTAGGTGCAAGATGTCTGAGCTTGAATGAATACTTCTCTGTGAAGTAGATCTGAATGAAAGGGTTACACTTGAAGATAAATCTGAATGTATGATGCACCAATGATGAAGAAGGGGATCTAGATCTGAAAGGTACTTGTATTTGCTAGATTTGTTTATGGAATACTTAGATCTGAAATGAGGCGAACATCTGTCTGAAGTGAAAGGGTAAATCTGAACTGAATAGCTGATCTGAAGAAGTATGCTGCTCTATAATGATTGAAGATCTATACGCTACTTCGCTGTAGAGGAAGCGCGTATATACGCGGCTTCTCTGAAGGAAAAGCGCGTATGCGCAATTAAATTGGTTCTGTAATATGTACATAGGTATACACTGGTTTGTGTGGACGGAAGCGCGTATATACGCGACATCAGTGAAATAAAGGCGCGTATGCAAACTAGGGCTTGCTGAAGCATGGGGTATGGAACATCTGATCTGTTCTGCTGTATTACTGCTATCTGATCTGGGTTGTTTGAATTGGTATGTATCTGTTGGTGATGTATGTTTGAGCTTAAAAGTATGGAATGGGTCCAGTCTGAAAATATGATGAAACGTGGCCTGCAAGTGTTGTTCTATTGAAGTTGTGGATCCAGTGTGAAAATTGATGAAACATGGTCCAAGGTGGTGCTGAAGGTTGTAGCCTTCAGTCATGGGGTTGCAGCTCCCTTCCAGGTGAGGCTGGTAAACGAGATCGGGGGGTCGTAGCGCCCTTCCAGGAGAGGCTGGTAAACGAGTTAGGGGGTTGGAGCTCCCTTCCAAGAGAGGCTGGTAAACGAGTGCAGGTGGGTGCCTGCGTGCTGGTCAAGTCTGCGCCAACACATATGTTGTAAGATGTTTTCTCTATAATAAAATATTGAAGGCTGAGCAACTGCAGCGGTGGTTTTCTCCCGATTTGGGTTTCCACCTAAAAATCCTGGTGTTCATGTGTGATGCTTTGTGTGATGGCTTATTCTGTTCTTCACGTGTTCTTGTTTATTGAACATCGATGAATGAATGATGGAATAATATAAGTGAA
Organism: Pinus albicaulis; assembly: GCA_034641835.2. Lineage (NCBI taxonomy): Eukaryota > Viridiplantae > Streptophyta > Pinopsida > Pinales > Pinaceae > Pinus > Pinus albicaulis. The sequence goes on from JAXQQM020057908.1 coordinate 36,469, forward strand.
GATTTAATGACAGATCTAGATCTCTGTGTATACGCTAGTTTCATAAAGGGGATCCGCGTATATACGCTAGTTTACTGAAGGAAAGTAGCGTATGGGTTTTAAGGAATGAAAATGTAAAAAGATTTGATTATGCAGTAAACACTGATTCACCCCCCCCCCCCCTCTCAGTATTTTTCCCAACAACAAGTTATATCTTTTTTACAAACATAGAGAGAGAGCCCTATCTGAGTCCAGGAAGGCTATGTCCTAGGACTCCAAAGTTGGTTTGATGTTACCCTTTTCTATTTGGTCTTGCCAATCTGAAAAATTACAGGGACCTAACAGAAAGTACATGACTTCACTTTAGTTAGCCTCATTGATGACCACAAGGGACACTAGCTTCCTCGTGGATATTGTCTAGGGTGAAACCACTTTATGGTCCTAGAGTAAGACCTAAATTAAAGAACTTGTCTTCTTTGATTGTAAGGACACATGTTAACAGCACAAGACCTAAAGGTCATTGGTAAGAGTGAAAGTCTATATCTTTACAAACCACCAACAAAATACCCATCCTTCCTTTCCTTGAATATTTTCAATGCCACCATTATTTTTGTAGCTTTAATAATCAACCCCTTCGTTTTAAAGTTCATATGCACATCATTCCAAGAATGAGAATGTTTTGGTTCATAATTACCTCAATAATGAGCCACCCTAATGTTGACATCATAACATCATCTCATATATTGTTGTAATAGCACTATCTCATATTTTTATGATAATATAGAGAATTTTTAGATCGGAATACTTGTATAAAAGGATTCATCTTGGGTAAAAGGTTCAATTGTGATTTGGGGGTACTATCAAACTTCATAAACTGGACTAAGGTTAAATGCTACTAGAAAGTACATTGACACCACTTCACCACTTTAAGTGCCCTTACCAATGACCATAAGGGACACTAGCTTCCTTTTGAATACTATATAGGGTGAAATCACTTTATAGTCTTGGAGTAAGGCCTAAATCAAAGAGCTTGTCTTCCTTAATTGTAAATAAACATGTTAACAAACCAAGAATTAAAGGTCTTTGGTAAGATTGAAAGTCTATCCCCTTACAGACAATACTACTAGAAAGTACATGACTCGACTTTAGGTAGCCTCATCCATGACCACAAAGGACAATAGCTTCCTTGTGGATATATCTAGGGTGAAACCACTTTATGGTCCTACTTGTAAGGCCTAAATTAAAGAGTTTGTCTTCCTTGATTGTAAAAACAAATGTTAACAGCGAAATTCTTAAAGTCTTTGATAAAAGTAAAAATATATCCCTATAAAAATCACCAATAAATTATTTTAAATAACATTGTTTTGCTAAATATTCACACATAACCATCTAGTTGACAAGTAAGTAAGTTAGAATAAATTTATTTCCATTAAAATCATATAATCATGACCAACTTTATTTAAAAGGAAAATCATACAAGTAATTAATTTCAAGTACGGTTTGAGAGTATTGATTTCTGAAAAAAAGGATCATTTCAATATTTTACATGGGCAAAAGATTGTCGAGCACTCGAGTTGACATCGACATGTAATAAGATAACCCCAATGGAAAGTGTGGGGCTTGCCATTTCAAATGACACTTGGCAAATGAGACAGGTGACATTGGCAGCTGAGAAGCATGATTAAGTAAGAGAACACCTGAAACCTCAAGACTAAGCAATGCCAGACCTAAATGGAAGGTAGAGTAGAGTCATGCCTAAAGTAGAAAGAGCAGGGAAGAGTCAGTAGATATTGATTTTTATATGACTATATGACTATATGATGTTTATATATTTCTGAAAACAATATTCCTTGAATATCTTGAGTTTCAAAAATATCACTGCCTTCATTATCCTTATAAAAACGTTTTCACTCTTCCACAGTTGGTCTTCCCAAAACGACCCTATTGCTCCTAAAAGACTCATCATGGGCTTATACCTCTCATTTTCATCCTCCTTTCCTGCCTATAACCTCATTGCCCTATTTTCCCCTCTCAATAGACTCCATCCTCCCTCTAGGGTTTCCTATAGCTAACTCATTCCCATGTCCTTTTGGGCATAATAACCTATGACCATACTATGTTTTCACTTGAAAATTTTCAGGTCATACTTCTAGCCAAAATCAAGTCAAAGGACCCTCCCACTAGGTCATCAAGGTTTTTACATGTTTTAAGGTCATCATTGGATGTTTCAAGCACTACTTTTCCTTTGCTAGAATCTAGCTCAGATGCAATAGAATGTCAAGACATGGTTATTCAAGAAGGACCTAAAAAATCCAAAGAATATTACCTTATCAGTTCAGAGTCTGCAAATGAGAAAAAGGAAATAGTTCAACACTTCTGCAGTAGTGTTGAAAGATTTATCAACAAAAGGTACTGATGAGGTAGACTATCTACTCCTAAATGAAAACAAATTACAGCAAGGGAAAGGGAAACACTTAGTCTTCTAGAGAACTAGGGTTTTGAGCTTGATGGTCCAGTTGAGTGCAAAAACAGTGATCACTTGCAGAAAATGACATGGAGGAAGCACACAAGGCCAAGCATGAAGAAATTTTATCAGAAAGGTTGACGGAATATGGAAAAAGGTAAGGTGAACTGGACAGAAGCACTAAACCCTAATTTCCTCTTCCACTGGGCTAGGTTTTCCTATGGAAAATAGGCATAGGAGCAGAGGATCCATATGGTAGGTCATATCAGCAAGCATGAAGCCATATCATCTCATAAACATCATGCCTCCATCATTTTCCAGAATTCATTCCAAGAGTCAAGCCATTCGTCACTCATAGGGCTAGTTTTTCTTCAAACTATGTTTCTGACCAAACAGAGATGAATTAACAAAAGTGAGAGAGGTGTTTGTCCCTCATAGGTCAAGGAAGAAACTCCTCCTTCAGTTTTTACACAGGTATCATGGTTTGGGAGAAATGTCAAATTTACAGGTGCTTCAAGAGGTTTGTTGAACTTCTGGAGCAACCTTGGGAAAATCACATTTTATCATAACTGCAGTGTCCAAATGACTTTCTTGATGATTCAAATGACAACTATACTGGAATATATTTCTAATGAGCTATCATGAGCTCAATTTGGAGTTAGGGAAGGCCTCCAAAAGTTGCTTGCACCAGCACTTTGCATTTCTGCAGCATCATTCAACACTTTTTGACCAGTCTTGGGAGAATTAACTTTTGACATGTCAAATAAAATCCAATCAGAAAAAAGAGGTATATTTGGATAGTATACTTCAAGACATTTCCAACGAGCTATCTTGGGCCCAATTTGGACACAGGGAAGGCCTCCAAATAATGTCTGCAAACTGGCGCTACGCAAAATATTTGTTGCACGCTCAGAAACTGGCACTGCGCGCTTCGACAGAGAGGGTTTCCAAGTGATCCAACCATCCAAATCACTCCAAAATTCCTCCAAATATTTTCTAAGTTCATCCAAGCTCTTTGAAGGGGTAAGTACATCACATGAACCCTATTTTTATGCCATTTGATCACATGTAATCAATGGAAATGAAACCCTAAGAGAAACCCTAAGCTTTGGCTAGAGATCATTGTTTCATGCTTATTTCATCCTCCTTGAAGAGTATCAGTTATAGACAAGGGTAAATACAGTGATTGAAGGCCTCCATTCATCTTTCTTGTCACAACATCCATTACCTTCATTTTCACTCATTCCATTCATTTCCAAAACTGTCATTTCATACCCTCCCTTCATCTCATTTCACATCAGCCCTAGGGTTTCCAAAAGAGAGTTTACAATGTCTGAGAGTGAATATAGTTGTGTTGAGGCACAAATTCCAAAGATACATGATCATAAGGGAGAATATGGTGGTGTTGAGGCACAAAGGCCAAGAAGAAATGATCACAAATGAGGAAATGTTGTCTAGGATTAACAGAACTAGACTAATTGGTTAGCCAGTGAAACTTTTAGCTTCAGGATCCCCTCTAGCCTTCAGAGATAGCTCAAGGCATGGTTTACCTCAGGAAATGACATGGAAGAAGACCTTCATCATGAGCAAGAGAGAGAGTTTGACTTGGTGGACTTAGATGACCTAGATGACCATGACAACTCAAAACTGATCATTTAAGAGAGAGATGCCAAGATCAGACAGTTGAAGAACAAATTGAAGGAAACCCTAGCCAAGAAAAATGAGAAGGGGGAGTAAGACATTCTTGCTGAGGCATCTCACCATGCCTCCCAACCTTGATCAGCAAAGTAAGTTCCAAATTTTGGCACTTGGTGCAAATTTTGATTTGTGATTGTTTGGCTAGCAGAAAAAAGGGCCAAACGCGCAGCGCCACTGGCATTGTGCTCTTTTATGGGGCACTCAAATGAAAAATGGCTTACATATTCATGATCCTCATGGAAATTAAATCATCCACATAAAATTTCAGCTCATTTGAAGCAAAACAGGTCCTTCAAAAGGGCCAAAAAACACCTTGCTCCCCTATTTTCAGCACTGGCGCTGTGCCCTACGCTGTCTTGGGAGAAAGGATTTTTGACTAGGAAAATGGACAACAATCTGGAAACTAAAGACATATTTTGGAACTATGCAAGACAAGCTTTCTATGAACTATCATGGAGCTCATTTGGACACCGGGAAGGCCTCCAAAAGTCAGCTGCAAAAAGGGGAATATTTATAGTTTTGGTGTTGCGCCCTCAACTAGTGGCATTGCGCCTTTGCCAAAAATTCAACAAAAGACACAAGAAGTTAACGAAAAAGATATTTTGAAGGCTTTAAGGACAAATATATCTAAAATTAGTTGAGGAGTTATGTTTGAAGTTATTTTTGCCATGAATGAGTTTGGATATTTTTGCCTTGGGCCTTGCATGGTCAGAAAGGTCAAAATGCCTTAAATGTGTAATAAATGACATTTTTGAAACCCTAGCTAGGGTTTACCTCCTCACTTGGCAATTAAATATTGCATGTAAGCTTCAGTTGGTGGTTGGTTGAGTGTTGAGATGAAAATCACATAGACTTGGAGTGATAAAGAGTTTTTGGCTTTGAAGCTTTGTAATATGTTTTGGACTGAATATCAATGGAGCTAGCACATTTATTGGATTTGTGAACTTTGTCAATGGTGATGTTGTTCCTATATTACACTTGTTTCCCTATGTTTTCATATTGTTCATTAATTTCTTTTATGACAGAACAAAAATATTAGCTTAAGACATGTTGTTGGAGGCACCTTATGTTTGTCTCGTTTTTGTCATTTAAACTTTTTCCTCCACTAAGTTTGATTAGAAAATCTAGTTTGTTGTCTTGAAATTTAACTAGTATATTTTAGCCAAAGAAATCTATGGTTTGCCCTGTCCTTTAGCTGTTCTTGAACTGTTGCTTTAAAGTCCTTCTTTGAAGTTTGATTAAATAATTCTTAAATTCTCTTTAGTTTCACTGAATTGTTATCTTAAATGTTCTCTTTGTCTGAAAGTAATGATTAGAGAATTCTTAACTGCTCTCTATGATTACTGGATTGTTGTCTTGAATTTTATTTACTAGGGTTTGGTCAAATAGGTTTAGGGTGTGCCCTACACTTTGGTTCTTTCTCAAGCATAGTAACCTTAAAGGCTCTTCTTGTTCTAATATTTTAAAGGATTCTTAATTGCCCTTTAAACCTACTAAATTCACAATTTAATGTTCATTTCATATCCCCCTAAGCTATTAAGATCCATTTGGCTTTGTTAACTTGCCCTATGAAACACCCTTGATTCATTGTTGTACTTTTCAAGCCTTTCACAAACTCCATAGCCTAATGGTTTGAATTTCTCTTACTCTATCTGTTCTTCTTGACAACCTACCCAAGCAAACAAAACAAAACAGACAAACCTTATCATTATAACTAGCCTAAAATCAACATCCTAATCAAACAAGTTATATATTTTATACAAACATAGAGAGAGCCCTCTCTGAGTCTGGGAAGGCTAGGTCCTAGGACTCCAAAGTTGGTTTGATGTTACCCATTTCTATTTGGTCTTGCCAATCTGAAAAATTACAGGGACCTAACAGAAAGTACATGACTTCACTTTAGGTAGCCTCATTGATGACCACCAGGGACTCTAGCTTCCTTGTGGATATTGTCTAGGGTGAAACCACTTTATGGTCCTAGAGTAAGACCTAAATTAAAGAACTTATCTTCTTTGATTATAAGGACACATGTTAACAGCACAAGACCTAAAGGTCATTGGTAAGAGTGAAAGTCTATATCTTTACAAACCACCAACAAAATCCCCATCCTTCCTTTCCTTGAATATTTTCAATGCCACCATTATTTTCGTAGTTTTAATAATCAACCCCTTCATTTTAAAGTTCATATGCATATCATTCCAAGCATGAGATTGTTTTGGTTCATAATTACCTCAATAATGAGCCACCCTAATGTTGACATCATAACATCATCTCATATATTGTTGTAATAGCACTATCTCATAGTTTTATGATAATATAGAGATTTTTTAGATCGGAATACTTGTATAAAAGGATTCCTCTTGGGTAAAAGGTTCAATTGTGATTTGGGGGTACTATCAAACTTCATAAACTGGACTAAGGTTAAAGGCTACTAGAAAGTACATTGACGCCACTTCACCACTTTAAGTGCCCTTACCAATGACCATAAGGGACACTAGCTTCCTTGTGAATACTATATAGGGTGAAATCACTTTATAGTCTTGGAGTAAGGCCTAAATTAAAGAGCTTGTCTTCCTTAATTGTAAAGAAACATGTTAACAAACCAAGACTTAAAGGTCTTTGGTAAGAGTGAAAGTCTATCCCCTTACAAACAATACTACTAGAAAGTACATGACTCGACTTTAGGTAGCCTCATCCATGACCACAAAGGACAATAGCTTCCTTGTGGATATATCTAGAGTGAAACCACTTTATGGTCCTACTTATAAGGCCTAAATTAAAGAGTTTGTCTTCCTTGATTGTAAAAACAAATGTTAACAGCGAAATTCTTAAAATCTTTGATAAAAGTAAAAATCTATCCCTATAAAAATCACCAATAAATTATTTTAAATAACATTGTTTTGCTAAATATTCACACATAACCATCTAGTTGACAAAGTTGACAAGTAAGTAAGTTAGAATAAATTTATTTCCATTAAAATCATATAATCATGACCAACTTTATTTAAAAGGGAAATCATACAAGTAATTAATTTCAAGTACGGTTTGAGAGTATTGATTTCTGAAAAAAAGGATCATTTCAATATTTTACATGGGCAAAAGATTGTCGAGCACTCGAGTTGACATCGACATGTAATAAGATAACCCCAATGGAAAGTGTGGGGCTTGCCATTTCAGATGACACTTGGCAAATGAGACAGGTGACACTGGCAGCTGAGGAGCATGATTAAGTAAGAGAACACCCAAAACCTCGAGACTAAGCAATGCCAGACCTAAATGGAAGGTAGAGTAGAGTCATGCCTAAAGTAGAAAGAGCAGGGAAGAGTCAGTAGATATTGATTTGCTCACACCATCCCTACACAATTATCACCATCATACGGATGCCTTTGTTCCGTATCTTTTAGCACGTGAAGCATCGGAGTCCCCCTCACAACAAGATAACGGACTACCCTTCAACCCGAACCGCCGAAGCTCGCTGTGACTAGTTCAGCAAACATTCACATGTGCCAACGACCTGGAAAAACTAAGCGGATACCACCAAAATCTATGGAATCTTTTTTTAAGTTTATAGCGGTGAGGTTATATCATTGTTATGTTCAAATAAAGTTGGAAATTGAACTAGTAACTTAATTGAATTAGTCACTTAATATTTAAGAGTATTTATGATATTATCAAAAATCTAAAATATAATTAAACCAGTAACTACGTTTAAAAATATTGGTTACACCATCAAAATCCTAAAATATAATTAAACCAGTCACTTAACATCTAAAAATGTTCAAGACACCATCCAAAACCTAGAACATAAACAAGGAAACACCAAAATCTATGGAATCAAATTAAAAGAAGATATTGTTTATTTAGCTAACCACGTAATTAGATTTCTGGTGTACGGGTGATCTTAAGTTTTGGGGTTTTGATGCCATTAACTAATTCCACTGGCTGCCCTGACACTCTACGTCACTCATGTACAAGCTGCGTGCGTACCTCCCTTCCGGCACTTAATAATTCTGTCCACTGTTCTCTATGCCACGGCTATTATCTTACTTCTCATTTATCATTGTCATAACAGATGCCACCCCATTCCCCCTTGCCATGCCTTGAAAGGGAGGGCTCAGGACTGTGGACTGTTTGGAGTCCCGAGTTGTCCGATCCGGCCTGACATGGAGGCCATCTTTGGCAGTCTCTTTTGGCGGTTTGCCCACACAAAATCTTGGGTTTCCAATTGGTTCCCCAAATCCCCCAGCCTGTTCGGCCATAATTTTTATTATTATTAGTATCGGAAGGCGCAGTTTCCTGCCCATTGCAGCCGGCTGCATAATGAGTAAGCCTGCTGCTAACAGGCGAGTAGTTCGTTCCTCCTCGTCTGACATAACGAGTAGCTAGTTCCTTCTTGCCGGACCTCTACCATTTCAATGGGGTTGGAATCTTCTTTCACGAGTAACCTGCCCGTCCATAGGTAGAGAAGGCCTTTGATACACCTCCTTTACGGCCAAAATTTTCAACCTCTGGCCGAAGTGAGATCATTATAACTTTTTGTCCTTTTTAAAAGCTGCTTAAAAAAACAATAAAACAAAATGGAAATTTTATTATTGGAAATCTAAATAATTTTTTTTAGAGAATGAAAATGTAAGTGATATGTGTTTCACCATGAAAGTATAAGTGATAGACACGAGTGAAAGTCTACTCTTTATTGACTGTTATCAAGTAATTTTAGGTGGTATGGTTTTACTTGAATAATAATGATGAGTCAGGATGGTAATGACTATGCTTGTTGGAATGTTTTAATCCAAAAAAAAAATAGTAACTTTCATTAATAAGATGAAAATTACATTATGTAGATGCTTAGGAGAAGCATATGCAAAAGGTGGTGGCTAAACCACATTCAAAATATATATAAAGTATGATACAAAACATCTGTCTTTAAATATAAATGTAGAAATGAGCCATATCAAAATACTGATAAATATGAAAGGATCTGTCAAAATGCAAAAATCATCCAAAATCAAGGCATTTATGACCCTGTGTTGGTACATCATCATATGGCTTGTGGAAATAGTGATAATATTGATGAAAATCATCTAAAATATCCAAAATTAGGGCATTTTTGCCCCTGTGTTGGTACATCATCTTATGGCCTGTGGAAATAGTGATAATATTGATGACCATTTTGCTCCTCTATCACCCAATGATCCTTTGGCTAGTGCCCAACATTCTTGTATGGTGTATCAGAAAGTTGATTCCTCTTCTTGTCAAATTGTGATTTCAAAAGGAGTACCTCGTCCAAAAGATTTTGAAGTGTGTGCACATGACCAATAGATTGCTGGTTGAACCAATCTATGATAAGCTTAGAGTCACCAAATATCTTAATTTCACTACTACTTTTTTATGTATTTTTGAATGTTAAATAATAAGTCGTGGGTATAAGTTGATTTAACTTTATTTTAAATTTGAATTTATTAAATAGCTAAAAATTCCCTCGATCGGAGTGCCAAGTGGACGATCAAGAAGGGCAAGTGGCATTTAGACGAGCGAGGCAAGCACGTGATGTTGTGCATTCGCTTGCCAGGCATTAAGCAAGCATTTAGGAAGATGGTACTCTGCATGCTGGAGCATGATGATCTTCGCTGGAAGCCATTTAATCCTGTCAGATAGACATAGGAAACAACAAATGTGGAGGTCTAATAAAACCCGCGGCCAAAACATTCTTTTGGGTAACAGTTTTCATGGAGGAGCGGAGGAGGAAGCTACAGGTTTTTCTCAGCCAAGCTTGCAACTGTCGCTGAGGGCTTTGGGTTATTGGTATGTTATAGTAAAGGCTTTTGGCCATGTCCTTCTCGTTTCCTTTTATGAAATCATAGGCAATTGTAGGGCCTTGCATAACGAAGCTAGGAGTAGCGCCAACATTACTAGAATGCTTCATATTCAATCTCGGTATAGTAATGCTTTTGGGCAGGGTAGCAGATCACAATATCTCAATAAGAAAAATATCAACCCCTGTTTTTGTAGTCCTTACGGAACCCTGGGTAGAATTCTGTGTAGAATTTCGCAATTTGAAAGGTTTATTGCTTTCCCCTATCGCAGCTCTAATTAACAGCCTAAATTAGATGAAATCCTAAGCATGCAAAGCCAAGATAATTGTCATTTCTGTAAAATGAATATGATGTTGCTCGGTCCTTACTTCTATTTAGGTACCTCGCAGACTCTGTTTGTTAGCTACCTCAGTCAGGATGATAGGAGGGATAAGTTGGGTCAGGAGTCTATTACTGAGAACCTTGGCCAACTGTTTCATATTAAATGTGTCTGTAATATGAATTATATGTGTTTCCACCAAAAGATGGAGCAACTCACTTCTATTACTACCTTCTGTGTTTATGACATGTCACCCTATACAGGCTCTCTCACACACCTTGCAAGTTTTTATATTTTGTGGTTCATAAACCAAAGGAGCGCAATGGTGAAGAAGCAAGCTACAAAACGACAACCAAGGGATAATGGGAAGAAAAAGATTCTGCAGAATAAAGCCGGAACCAATGAACGAGGAAGAAGGACGAACAAGGAGATAACGAAAAATCTCTTTGAAGTTCGTGCAGCGGGAAACACTCCACAAATTCGGAATGTAATTCATGGATGGGAGAGAGAGAGTGATAGTAAAGAGGAGGCAATTGAGGAGAAGGAAGAAATTATGGACTTTGTGGCTGATCGTGGGACCACGAGAGGACGTATTTCTCTTTTTCATCAATCAATTCATACATATTGGACATTGAAATGTGTTTTAGCCAAAGCCCTCCAAAGCTTACAGATTAATGAAGGCAATCCTTAGGTGCTTTCAATCTTACAGGAAATAAAAAATGATATTCGGGAGATGAGGGTATCACAGTATCATGCAACTACTCATATAGGCAGAATTGAAAGACAACTACAGCAGATGCAACAGGTAGATATGCCAGGCTCAACAACAAAGGATTCGGCTCTGGTAGAATCCTCTGATAGCTATTTGATTTTTAGTTATAATGTTTTTTGCGGATAGCTTTTACATTTCATGTTGTTTAATAGGCTTGATAGTAAATAGTGAACAGGCCATTGCGGCAAAACGACAAATGAAACAATTTCAATTTTGGATGGCATATAATGCCTTAAGGTGGCCAATAGACCTGGTTTCCAGGTTGAGGCCACCATCTGTGAATATGTTTGCAACTTGCTCTATATTTTGAGAAATAGAAAATGGTAAGGAACTACTAAATTTACAAATAATAATAATAATAATAAATTAAATAGCTAAAAAGTTTAAACTTTTAATATGTAATTTTTTTCTTTCAAATTTGATAAATCTTGAATTAAAATCAAAATAATTTGGTATATATATTACATTAGAACACTTACTTTATTATACATCTCAAGTTACTAAAGTTAAAGAAATCATAAAAAATAAATTATAATTTTATTTTAAATTATTATTTTTATCATCAACTATAAAAAAAAATTAATATATAAGTTAAACATATATACATTTGAAAAAATATGGAACACTATTTTTAACCATGTATATTTACGGACATTACTGGGGAGATCTCTAATCTGTAAAAAAAAAATTGTTTGAATATCATGACTTATTAATGCTACATGCTCAAAAAACCATAAGACTCATATGACACTTGTTCATATGACATTTTTTTTATTAATCAATTTAATTAAAAGAGCATAACTATTTTGAAGAAAAATATCAACCTTTGATTTCTACATGCTACTATGAATATTCAAAATAATATGTGGAAGTTAAATCCCTACCATCCATCTAATAATGATTGATAATTAAACTAAAATTCTACAAATATTATGTATATCTTCATCTATATATGTGTGTGTATATTCATTAGTCCTGTGATCATATTTAAAAAAAAAATGAATGGTTGTGATTTTTTTGTGTTATTTAAAAGTATTTTAACTATGTAATTTCTGATGTTAATATTGTCAAGATTTCTTGGTTGCATCTATGTCTTAAACTTAATCTCATTCATCGATTATGTCCTAATCCGAATCACATTCATTGATCATTTAACTTATATAGCTAAAGTAGTGTCATGTTATCTTTGTTTCATTCATCTCCATCTCCCTATAGTGAATTGTAAATAATATCACTATATTAGATACAATTAAACTTTTAAAAGTAAATCAAAATAATAAGTTATAATACAATTTTTGATAAAAATTGAACTAAAATCATTTTGAAATTGTATATATTATACATTGTATAATCTTAATTACGTTAGATGCTTGTTTGGTTTGGAATAAGGCTTTCAAAGTTTTTAATTAATTATTAATTAATTTACAAAATACTTTAGAATAATCATAATAGTAGTCACAAATCAAATGTTGAGAATTATCTGAAAAATAGTTATATACTTTGTCATTTTAATTAAATTGATTAATTAAAAAATATTTTCTTATGAATGTGCATTGTATTAACATGAGTTATGACTTGTTGGGCATGTGGTATTAGTAAGCCATAGTATTAGCCCACAGTATTGTAAGAAAGCCTATTTACTGACTAAAAATATCCATAGTTAAGGATCTTGTTACATGTTCATATATGTGTGTGTGTGTTTAGTCTAACTTAAAGATGAAATGACTTTTTTTAGGAGTATTTTTGTGGTTCATTTTATTCAAATTACGACAAAGATTTTTAAAAGCTTGAGTCGTGTGCTCTAGGGGATTTTCAAGGTGCTAAATCATCACAACCTTGCTTGATATTGTATTGTTCGATTCTAATGAAAAGACCATTTTGTTGGATTAATGTTGCATTGCAAAACATTAATAACATTAAAAAAAATTTACTTCTAAGTTCAAAGAAAAAATGTGGTGTGAGAAAGATCTAGCAGCTAAAGGAAAATTAAGATATTATAAGGAGGTCATCAACCCCACAGTAGAAGATCAAAAGTATCTCTTTGTTTGAACTAGCTCAAAGAAGAAAATTAATATAGCCAAGATTAGAACGAACTCTCATGAGCTCCATAGTAGAAGATCAAAAATATCTCTCTGTTTTAACTAGCTCAAAGAAGAAAATTAATATAGCCAAGATTAGAATGAACTCTCATGAGCTCCATAGTGAAACAAGTCGTTGGACAGTTCCTAAAACACCATGGATGGAAAGGGTTGGACAGTTCCTAAAACACCATGGATGGAAAGGATCTTCCATCTTTGTGAGAATATGAACATCCAGGATGAAAATCACTTCCTCTTAGAGTACCCAACGTACAACCACATTATAGCTCAATTTCATAATCTTTGTTGCAATAGTGACCTTCCTAGCCTTTTAAGATGTCAAAATTATAGTGAGCTCCGGAGGCTTCTCTCCAAGCTTTTTGAGCATAGGAATAAAATCTTAAATCAAACTAAATAACTCTTTTCTTTAGGTCCGAAAGACCAAAAATTGGTCTCAGTGGACTTTAACCACCATCATCATCATCATATATAAAATTTAAAATTAAATTATAATTTAGTTAATTTTTATGTTTTTTTTTCAAATTTTGGCAATGTGTCATGAGACAAGTGTTTTTCAGATGTTTATCTATATTTACCAACCATTTAATTTATATGGTCGTGTTAAATTTTAAAGGTAGTAGATTTATTGATTTTTATTATTATCAACATTGGTTTTATTTAATAAAATTAGATATATAAGGTATATATACAATTAAAATTAGAATAAGCATATAAATTAAATAGGTGGGAAATCCATGGTAAAAATAAATTATTACTTTATTTGAAATTATTATTATTATTGATTATAAAAAAATAAAATTAATATATGTATTAAACCTATATAAATTTTAAAAAACACTTGACAATATTTCTAAGTAGGAAGGTTCACGTCACTTTTCATTCTTGACTTGTAAATAGATTTTGTTACAATATTATGAGCAAATACCATGGCCTACCAATACCACATGCCCAAATGACACATTTTGAGATGATATTTTCTTTAATAATTAATTTTGGATAAATTAATTTAAAAAACGTAATTAACTTGGAAATGAATCTTTAACCTTTGATCTTTGAATACTACTATGAATATTCTAACATATTTTATGGAGGTTAGATCTCTACTAGCCATTAAAAATTATATAATATTGAAAATAATTTAATTATACTATATTTTTACTTTTTTATGAATAAATTTTAGATTCTTAGAAAATTTTAAAATATTAAATTCATTTACATATTCAAAAACACAATTTAAACAATAAAAAAATATATCACTTAATTCTAATAAAAAATTAAAACTTAAAATAATTAAACTAAATTCAAACTTTATCAATTATCCTATTAAACTTAATTATATTAAATTTGTAAAAAAATATATATATAAAAATAAAACTATAACCAATTTAAAAAAGAAGAAGAGAAAAACATATATCCTTCAATTTTATTATTTTTTTAAATAAAGAATTTAAAGTAGTTGTCTGTTAAACACTTTTATAATGTAAGAGTATCTTCAAGATCTTTCAATGGATTTCTGGTCTAAGAAAATTAAAAGGGAATTAAAACCATCACAAATGGCTTTTTAAAAAATTAAAAAATTTGATTAAAAAAAAAGTGCATTTGAATTTAATGTATATTAAGTTTGTTCATGAGTTGAAAGATAGATTTTCAATAACTGGAGTTCTTGGCCATTGCATAATAAGTGAGCGTGTTATTCACTTTATCCGTGTTCGCGCTAAATATGATTACTGACATTCTTTTTTCAATTGTTAATTAAGCATAAAAACAATTAAAAATATTTTTGAAAATTTAAATGTAAATTTATTTTTATTTGATAAAGTTACATTAAATTTACAAAGGTATAATTTAAATGTACATATTATTTTTTTCTATTAAATTTTCATATTACATTTTTATGGTTATTATTATATAATTTTATATTAAAAAATAATTATACCATTTTTTTTTCATATAAAATAAAATATATAAAAACAAAAACATTTTTTTGGTTTAATTTCAATATAATAGGAATTTGTAACATATTTCCAATTGAAATATAAATTGTAATGGATTTAATTATTGAATTTGGATAAAAATAATTGCAAGATAGCAAAAATCTAGCTAATCATTTCATTTTTATAAAAAATATAAAAAATAATTAATTTTATATGTGTGTGTGTGGAATTGGCAGGTTTTGTAATAGTGATAGAGAGTTATTTTCGATTTCGATTTCTATTACTATAATTGTTAAGTGTTTAGGTATGTTTTTTTTTTTATGAATACGAGTTAGTTATTTGAACGTTTAATTTTTTTGTTACATAACATTTCAGAATCTATGTTACAAGGTTTCTAGAACTTTAATCTTGAGGTTAGAATTTTAGTCAACCTTAAAAAAAATTGAGATTCGGCAAACCTTATCAAACCTAACAGCCATTGACCAAGTCCATTGACCAAAACTCATAACCTCATGTCACAACTCAAATTTATAATCTATTCTTACAATTTCCATATTCATGATAACAATTTTATGTTTATTGATGTTGATATCTTATTATTTTATCATATATTTCATTTTAAAATATATATATAAAATTATATCCAACTTCAGGAAAAAAATTCTACCTGGAACCCAACTTAATCATTCCTAAACCCAAAATCAAAGCCCAACCATATAACTTAACCTAAAACAATTCTTTTAATGATATTAAATAAAATTAATTTATTAAATTCGCCGGATGCGGCTGAGGTGGAGAATTAATGTGCCAAAGGCACCTGCGCAGCTCCCAACGCTGCCTGCATGCCTAGCCCACATGGCCCCGCGCACTCCATCTGCAAGCGTTATTAATACGCCTCGAGTCGACCATTGTTGCAGTTATTGCTCCCTCGCTCTTTGGTATATGGCGCTGGTGTGGTTAATTGTTTTCATTATGGAGGATGAACAGCACGAAGGGAGCCAGGGTAGACCTCTGATCCCCTTGAGCAGTGTCTGTCCGCCCGGCTTTGCCAATTCAAGCCGCAAAACGCAGACCGGGCGTCGCTGCAACATTCTGGCTTGCCTGGAGACGTTACCGGGCGTCCACTTCTCCAACAGCCCTTTCTGCAGTGCTTCGGCTTCTTCTGGAGCTCCGGGTGCGCTCATTGCAGGTACTTTGCTTCCTTTCAGCTTCAATTTGCATTCTCGGGATAGCTGTTCCTCTGGTAATTAGACTTCCAGCTCTTTTGCTCATTCGCCTGGTCTGTGTCACCCTGGTGGTCTCCCCTTCGTTTTCCAAGTTCCCGACCCCTTCTTAGGCCGACCTCGCTTGCGCCACCTTCTGCTAGCCATGCCGCGTCTCAGACAACGAATGCGTTGTCGGCGTGGCGTTAATCGAGGCCAAACCTCTGTCATCTCTTCCTCGCCCCTTTCTGAGCTAAGCTCCTCCTCTGAGGGCGATGATCTCACTCCCCCGCCAGCCTCGCGCGGCGGTGGAGGCAGAGGCAGAGGCAGGGGGCGTCGTGCTGAGAATTCTAGTCTTGCTGGCAAAGGACGTGGTCGTGCGCGTGTTTCTGGTGATGTCCCTTGTCAGCCCACTTCCACCTCTCCTTTTGATCCTCCCTACTATTCCTCCCCTCCTGACCTTCCCGCTCAGCCCAGTCAGCCCCTCCCTTCTGACGTTTCTGTCCCTCCATGTCAGCCCAACCCTTGGGGCAGAAGGTTACGAGGGTCCACCATCAAGCAAACCTCTCAGAACGCTGAGCTCCGCTTCCACTGCACCTCCTTCGACTCCATCATCACCGCTTTCATCACAGTCTCCCTGCGTGAAGAAATCCCGCTCTCTGCTCCCCCCTCCCCTCCTATTGACCTTCGCCCCAATCCCTCTCTTCACACTGGGCTGCGTTCTGAAGCTGAGAACATGGAAATGAAGACTGACAGTCATGCAGGAACGAAGGACAGTAGCGAGGAGAATGAATATGCATGCAGAGTTGAAGAGGAACCAATGTCTTCCGAGCATGAGGGTTAAATCCCCTGGCTTAATTACTACTGATTTTTTTGAGTTTTACTGTTTTAATTGCTCACCTGTTGGGCATAGTGATGCTTCTAGCTTTTTTGTTGCTGTTTACATGTTCTGTTTAAACTTATGGCCGGTTTCCCTACCATGGGCGGCCCAGTTCCTTATGTTTAATGGGTTGGTTTCCCGCTATGGGCGACCCAGAATTCTCAAGAACAGTGCTGATAATCAACCCCAGCTGTCTGGCTTTCACAGCAGCAGCTGTGGCAGTTTTGTAACAATATTTTTATAAATTAATAGATTTAGTCTTAATTAGAAAAAAAAAAAATTTAATTTATTAAATTATTCAATAAAAAAATTTAATAAAAAAATAAAAATATTATTTTCAAACAACTTTATATTATAAAAAGTTTTTAGTGATCGTTAACTAAAAAAGAAATTATAACTACATTAAACAAAATGACAAAAGAATTAATTTAGATGAGATTGAAAAGTTACTTTCAATGCCGTATATAATGCTTTTCTTTATAGGTTATACCTCTCAAATACTTAATAAATAAATAAAAAATTATAATGTTTTTTAATATCATTGTAAAAAAGAATTTAAATGATAAATATTTAAGTATATTTTATATTTATGTATTAGTTATGATTTTTTTAATAAAGGGTTTGATATTTTTTTTTTTCTAAATAAGCTTAATCTATTAATCAACAAAAACAAAAATATTTACAGCAGGAATTATCCAGGACCAGGCCTGAGGTTGAGGCCTGTTAAGCAAAAATTCATAGTTGAACACTGCCCTCCAAGAGGGAAACCAGTGCATAAGGTTTTCCAGCAAAAAAAAAATCCCACGCAGGGGATGCATCTTGTTCTAGAAAGAAAAAGCTTATGAGACTTGACCAAAACCAGAAAGACAAACATAAACATTTTCAAAAAGTAGACAGAGCCATAGCAAAAACCAGGAACAGTGGAGGCGCTACTCGTCCGGTTCCTCTTCCTCGACCCTGCACCATAGATCATCTGGTTCGCCATCAGTAGTATACAGGTCCTCTGTAGAGTGAATAACTTTCTCAGCAGCTGGGGTGCGCTTTCCTTCTCTCGGTTGAGGTTGGTGCTGCGCATTATCAGTTCCAGGGTCCTGAGTATCAGTTTGCTGCTCATGTTGCTTCAGTTCAATATCAATATTCATCTCATTGCCTTGACTAGCGTCTTCCTGGGTGATGTCCATGTCCTGCTCATGCACACCGTCAGCATTCTGCCTTATATCAGTCATATCCCCAACATTTCCAGTCCGCCTTCCTGAATTGGGAGCCTCATCTTGAGGGGACTCACGGAAAACAATGGTAACAGAGGCGGTAATTCGAGGGCAATTGAGCGCACTTAGGAAGGTGAAGTGCCTCGTTTGAGAATGGGCTGGAGCGAGCGGGGGGGTGGGCCATTGCGCAGAACGAAGGATACGACCTTTGGCAGCTCGGGAAGTTCTTTCAGAAGCATGAGAGTCCTCAGCAGAGGTGCTGGAGGACGGGGAGGAGCGCCTTATCAGCCTCCGGGAAGAGCCTCGTCTGCATCTCATCCTGTGCCTGAGACGAGGCATTCTTTCATTCAAAGCTGGAGATCTGGAAGAGTGATGTAACCCGAGAGAGACGTTGGCCAAATGCGAGAGCGGAAGCGGGACTGGAGCTCTGGACAACTGCTCTATCCAATTCCCGAACTCACGCATACAATTCCCCGCAATTGAGATATGAAGATTGTCGCTGAGCTCTAAGCATCCATGAAGCCTGGTGCGTTTGCCGGTGACTGTTCGCTCGGAGGAAAGCCGAGCAATGGGCGAGCAACAAACCGAAATGGGCCTGGGAAAACTGCTTATGGGTTGCTCGTCCGCCATCCTGTGAACTAAAACCCCAAATCTGCTGCCAACCATCTGCATTAACCCCTCAATTAATGGATTGATCGCCATGTCCTGTTTACAATGTGTGGAGATATCTCGATCTCCGTTAATTGAATTGTGAACCGCGCCGGGCGATAAATGCCTTAAATGCCTCATTCCCTTGTGCAGGTGCCGAAGGACATTTGCAGGTCCTCGTGGCCGATGGCTCGCCAGAATGCCGTTTGTCCGACGATGCTTCCCGTTTATCGAATTAACCACCCGCATCCGGGTAATAAAGGGTTTGATATTAATAATGATATCTATAATATTTTAAAATAAAAAATAATTATAATTTTTTAAATATTATTGTAAAAATAATTTAAATGATAAATATTTATGATTTAAATAATATATTTATGTATCATTTATGATTTTTTTTAACAAAGGGTTTGATATTAATAATGATTGGTTTATGAATCATAATTTTGACAAAAAAGTTTGATAATGAATGTATTTATATGTCTACACAAAATAGTTGCTAGCTTTAGAGTTGTATTTCATTCATACAGTAAAAACATTTTTATTGATAATTTGACAAAAATATCCAAGTATTAGAATATATTTGCAAAACAACATAAAACTTCAGGGATGTTTAAAAGCTAGTAAACATCCACATTGAGCCCATCCTTTAGCAACAACCATGGATAGTGGCATCAACCCCCCACAAGTGACGAGATTTTTTCCTTTCAGGAGCAATGCTAGATTCACTGCCCCCCAAGTCGAGTTGAGCATTGCCAAGCATTAAATCCTCCATAGCTGAGACTTTGGTACTGAGAGAATTGACCTCCTCATTCAAACCATTCAATAAATGCTCCATAATGCTAAAATTCCATAGTAACTTGGCTTCCAAGAGGAGTTGAAATGACTGTCTTTACTTTTATGTCGTATCTTCATGTTTTTTCCTAACTAACAACAACGCTTTGGCCGAATCCAATAACCTATCAAGCAAAAAACCAACATTGACGTTCTCTGGAATTGAGGAAGGTTCCGTCATTTCAATCCATAGTAACTCGGCTTCTAAGAAAAGTTGAAATGACTGTCTTTACTTTTATGTCGTATCTTCATGTTGTTGCCTAGCTAACAACAACGCTTTGGCCAAATCCAATAACCTATCAAGAAAAAAATCAACATTGACGCTCTCTGGAATTGAGGAAGGTTCCGCCATTTCAGAAGAAATTCACTGCACCTCGCTAACTAACACACCAACAAGTTTTAACCAAACTCCAAGATTAACAAGGAAAAACATCCCATGGATGTTCAGGGTGTTAGCTCCCCGTAATTTGTAATATTGGCAAAAACAAATGACAGAGGAAAACATCAAACCACTTTGGAGTCCAGGACCTAGCCTTCGTGGGTGTTAGCCCCCTATAAATTCCTTGACAAGCAAGCAAGGGGCTAATTTGTTTTATGAGCCTTCAAGGAATGCATTTCTCTTGAAAACACATCATCCTTGAAGCCTTTTATGTTCCCTGCCCTTTGATTGTTTCCCTCTGTTGTTCTTGAGTCAATAAGCCTCACTGATGATGAAAAATTGCACTCCAAAGGCCTTCATTTTCCCCTTGTACCCCTACAGAATGTCTCATTTTACCCCTTTTTCCCCTCTGTCAAAGTTCCCCTTTTACCCTCTAACTATCCCAAAATCCCCTTTGAACCACGCACACACCCCCTGGTTTGGTTTAATTCCCCCTTTCTTCCCTTATCGTTACCCTTTATTGGCCTTGGAATGCACTAAAAATGGGAAAAAACCCACTTTCCACCTTATATTAAGGCCCAGCCCCTTTCGGCCTAAGCCCACAAACCACTTCCCCACGTAGCCCAGCGCCGGAACCAAGCGTAGAGACTCAAAGCACTAATCGCAATCGCAACTTTCGGGCGAGCGCAACTCTTTGTTAAACGAAAAACTCCGATGCGATTGAGTTTTGCTCTATAAGGCCTCCGTCGTGATCTCCACCGTTGATCTATCACTTAGATCGGACGGCCCGATGATAATCGCACTCCCGCTTCCGATCGCAATCGGAACTTTCACCGTGCCGCTCCTTGTTTCCCCCCGATTGCGATTTCCCCAACCAAATCACAGCCATCCATCCATTCCAAGATCCAACGGTCCAGATTTGTTCCGCTCCCCTCCCGTCGCTTCTTTCTGTTCCCCGCCGATTCAATCTCCACCGTTGATCTATCACTTAGATCGGACAGCCCGACGCTAATCGCTCCCCCGCCCCCATCGCAACCGCAAAGGTCTTACTGCACCCTCTGATTGCGATCTTCCGATCTAATCTCCACCGTCGATTCCCCTATTGATCCGACGGCCCTCGCTTTTCCGCCCCAATCGCAATCGTAATTTCCTATCGATGCCACCTTTCCGCCCTTTGCGATTGTGATTCCCCGATCCAAATCACATTCGTCCATCCATTCCAAGATCCAATGACCATAAACCAATCGCACCATCGTTCAATCAGACTGTCAACCCTCCCATTCCTCCCCTCCGATTGGATCGTAGCCGTCGATCTCCTCCTGAGATCCGACGGTCCTAAATGAATCGCCCTCCACCCATGCCGGGTCCCACCACACACGATCGTTTTCATTGCATTTTCGTTCATTTCTATGCATTCCGCCCAACTTCATAAACCATCTCGCTGTTTAATCTCTGTCGTCGATCTCCGCCACCAGACCATGATCGAACGGCCCACGAGCATTTCTCCACCGGAACCCTATTGGTCGCTGTTTACACCATGTTACTGCCTTGATTCACCATTGTTCCATCTAAAACCACCATTTTTACCACCGCCGCTCCGCCATTTCTCCCCGCTCTCCATAGTCATCCTTCCCTATGCATGGATTTCGTAATAGAGTTGTGTGTTTTGCAGGATACAGGCGGTGGACGCCGCCATGGTCCACGGTCATTATTACAGTGGCACAAAACCAAAGAAAGATCATTTTTAGAATTTAAAAGTACAGAGGAGAGCCCGGGAGGATATCAGAACACAATTTTCATTAAAAATACAGAGTTTGACCGTGCGAAGTCCTTCTCGGCACAATCAAAGCCCGGTTTTCGCTGACAGAGACGGTTGAAGCGGAAAAGAGTATCAGTAACAGTGGATCACACAGAAAGGCCCAATACACAGAAAACCATATCATCAGGGTTGCTACATCAGTGGAATGTTCCTACCTGTGAAAGGACAAAGCGCCCATATTGTTTCCATTATTTACCGTGTTCCTGAAGAAATTTCAGCCATTCCCCCATATCATCTTCATCTAGAAACATTCTTTCTTTCCCCATTATTTCTTTCCCCATATCAAAAAGTTTCTTTCTAGAGAATCAGATCAGCGAGTTATTCCCCCATTCCAAGAGAATTAGCAGAAACATTCTCCCAAACAACCACCTACCCACACTATAGTCCTAATATTTTTTCTTTGGGTGCATTTTGGACTTGCAGACCCTTTACATCATCAATTTTTACAAACAGGAAAATAAACCTATTCTACTTCTACCCTTATTACTCCATGAGACCATATTAGACTGTTGGTCTCATATGTTCCTCTACCTAAACTACATCTGCTAGGATTACACTATCTAGCAGATTTCTTCTCTACATTCTAAGACAGAAATTGAAAACAATTAAGCCAGGATTAGACTGTCTGGCTTGCTGGAATTTGCAGAAATTAAAACAAATAACTACATGCTCACAGACTGAGCTTTATTGAGCTTTTCCTACCTACCCTACTCTAACTAGAATATTCACAGACTAGCTTATAAACATTGTCTTCCAATGCAACCAGTCCATCAAATGATCCCATGACTGGTCTCTCTTGCTCAACTCCTTGAGCAGGCTGGATAGGCAGGGCAGCTCCCACTCTTTTGTTCCACAACAACAACTACAAAAAAATTTCTTGCTATCTGCAACATGTTGCTCAACAAGACCTTTGATCCTTCTTCAAAAGTGTGCAGGAAATGAGCATAAGGATCATGAAAAGATACTTGGCTATGAAAATCTGGCAGGCAGGCCTCAACCAGGATCTCTTCTTCTTCCACTGGATTGAGAAGAAAACTCTCTTGAGAAAGAGTGTCTCCTTCGTCTTCTGAACTGGAGGACTCATCGTATATAGTAGCTGAGTCCTCTCGGAGCTCTGATATATTCGGCTCTGATGTCCTGAGCTCCGTGAAAAGGTCTATGTATTCTTGAGCAGGGGCTTGTTCCATTACTTCCTCTTTTTCAAGAGAAGGCTAATTATTTTCATCTTGCTCAAGAATCTCTTCTTTGCTTTCCTCCTCATCCTCTAAAAATAAAAGCTGCTGTCCTCCGTTCTCATGACACTCATCACTGATGCTTTCATAACTCTCCCCATCAGTGTCATAGATAGGTTGACTGGGTTCACTGCTTCTCTGGAGTTGTTGGCCCTGGATTTCTTCCCATTGGTCTACTGATGATGGTTCTGCAAGCTCAGCTTCTCTCTAGAAACAATCATCATAAAATAGATCATAACTAAGAAAGTCATAATCGTAAGCAATGTCACCAATCAAACCTGTCGGATTCTCAGCAGGTCTTTCTTCGTCCTTATCCACAGAGGAACTTTTTGGATCTATACAATCAAAATCAGGAGATGATTGAGAAGGAGCATGTGTTCTATAAAATATTTCTGAGGTGGACTGCTGATTTAATATCTGATCAATCTCCTCTTCTGTCAAAATAGGGGTTTCCCTCTCATCATGGATAGAAGAACATCAGTCCTCTTTCTCTTGTATTAGATGATTTGGAGGCTGCATGTTTTCTTCAACCTCTTCTTCCACATCAGATTCTGCCTCTTCTATGTGGTCCCTTGTTTCCTCGATGCAACATTCCATATTAGCCTTTGCTATTAGGTCCTGATTTTCTCTAGTCAGCGTAATACAAGACATATGTAAGCAATCAGGCAGTTCCTGATCACTTTCCTCTTCGTCTTCTACAGATTCTTGAGCATTGTACATGTCTTTCTCATCTTCTCGGTCTTGAGTTTGTTCTTGTTCTAGAAGAGGCATGGGCTATTCTAAATAATCATCATTTGCATTCATATTATCCATGTACATTTCCAGCTCTTTACCAAACGTTTCTGTTAATTCATTTAATTGATCATACAAAGCATCATACTTTGTATCCCTGTCCATGTCTGGATCCATATTTATGCAAAGAAGGCTATTGCTTCTTCTCAACCAGTCCAGAGTCCTCCACCAGTGGAGTCATCAGGTCTTTTGGGAGTTATGGAGTGTGGAGTTGCCAGGTGGATGTATATGAATGTTTGAAGCAGGTTGTTGTCCACCATCAGCAATTGAATGCTGATCTAAAGGAAAAGTGGTCTCTTCCCCAGTGGAGTCACCATTATGTTGGGGATGACAATGGGAGATAGACAAATGTTATCAGTTATAGGCTCTCAGATTTTCCCCAGCGGAGTCGCCATTATGTTGTATTTCAAGGGTGCATCCCTCAGGGCTTTGCTGAAGAAAGAAATGGGTTGTTCCATTCCTTCTGGATTTTCCTGCAGTAGAACTACATCTATTGTATGCTTGGAGGCAAATGAAAATATCAAGAAATCTTTTGAGAAATCTGGGCTGATTAGGACAGTGGCCCGGGTGAGTGCAAGTTTAACCGATTCAAAATATTTCTTAGCCTCAACAATCCATTTAATTCCTACACCTTTCTTCAACATGTTGATCATATTCCTAAGGTGTTCAGCTAAGTTGGGAATAAATCTCCTTAGGAAGTTGATTTTCCCAATGAAGGACTGTAACTCTTTGATATTCCTCGGGTGTGTGATTTGTAGTATTCCCTCAACTCTTTGTGGGTCTATCCTAATCCCCTTCTCAGATATGATATGGCCAAGAAGTTTTCCTTTTTGCAGCCCAAATACAGTCTTTTTAGGATTCAGTGACAGACCAAACCTTCTACATCTTTCAAACACTTTTCTCAGATGTTCTAGGTGTTCTTCTTCAGTCTTGGAATAGACTGTTATGTCATCTAGATGGATGACAATGAAGTGTCCTATTTCATCTGAAAAATCTATGTCCATTTCTCTTTGGAAGGTTGCACCAACGTTCATCAGGCCAAAAGGCATCTTTACATACATAAAAGTTCCCCATGGAGTGGTAAAAGCGGTCTTGAGTTGGTCTTATGGGAGTACTAAAACTTGGTTGTAACCTGAAAAACCATCTAGCAGGGAGATTCTTTTTGAGCCTACTACCCTCTGAAGGATGTGTTCCATTTTTGGCAAAGGGTAATTATCTTTGAGTGAGGCTCTATTAAGATTCCTAAAATCAATACACAGCCTGATCTACCCTGTTTTCTTTCTCATAGCCACTAGGTTTGATACCCAATCAGAGAACCTCACAGGCACAATTATACCTGCCTCATACATATTCTTAATCTCTTTTTCCACTGCAGGCAATTGTTTTGGGTTTATTCTGCGAAGTTTTTTTCTGAAGGGCTTCTAATTTTCTTTCAAGGGTATTTTATGTTGTATGATTTTTGTGTCATAGACCCTTAAGTCCTCATAAATCCAAGAAAAAACATCAATGAATTCCTTGAATAGGTCAATGTATTTCTTTTTCATGTTTATAGGCAAGGACTTAGCCAATTTGATCATCTTGGTTTTCTCTTCAGTGCCTATGTTGCATTCCTCGACATCAGAGTCTGCATGTTCTATAATGGGCTTTTTTGCTACATCATTAACGTCAAAAAGGTCCTCTAAAGGTGCAGACCTTGAGGTATTTTCTTATCTTTGGTCTGCAGCACCTCTACTTCTTCACTATCTGCGTTTTCATATTTTTCGTTTGGATATCCAATCTGTTCGTTTAAAGTGTTTATTTCTATGTTACATGGTGGTTCTTCCTCATCCGAGGACTCTTCACTTGGGAAGCTACTTTCAGACTTAGCATATGAATCAGAAAATTCAAACTCATCTCTGCCTACCAGGAAATATTCAATCTGTTTATCGCCCTCAAAGACCTGCCAATATTTTTCATTTTTCGGCAATGCAGGTCTGAATTTGGTTTGAATGATGATCTGTTGGTCACTGGGAGGCTTATGATACGAAATAGCCATGCAGGCTAGTCCATTTGAAATTTCGTTCTGACCTCTAGGGACAAACACCAGATCGTATTCCACAAAGGTTTTCAATAGATCCATAGTGTCATTCCTGTACGCTCTCAGCCTGGGATGTTTTGATGTGTATTCACCGTTCACCTATTTAATGATCAACTCAGAGTCTCCATGCACAGTTATCCTACGGGCTCCTAATTTTTTCAACAGAGTTAAGCCTAGGATCAGAGCCTCATACTCTGCGATATTGTTTGTACATTTGAAGTGCAGGTTACATGCATGGCTTTCTGCGTAGTCACTTTCTGTGTTATGCACCCACACTCCTGCTCCTGCAGTCCTCTTGGTGCAAGACCCATCAAAATTCATTTCCCATAAAGGTTCGCTCTCGGATTTACCATTTTTTCGTTCTTGATGTCGTGTATGAGCTTGCGGAGAGTGACTAATCAGTTGACTGCATTCTATTTCTATTTTACCCTGAGTTTTTGTTTCAGTGCACTGTTCAAAGTTTTCTGCATCTTTCTCCTCCGAGTCTATAGTAGCCATTATGTTAAAGTTCATAGGCTCTGTTTCATTGTGTGTATCTCTGATTTTGCATCCTGACTCCTCCAAAGATTCATCATTGCAAAGAATGAAGGAGTCAAGATCTGTGTGTACGGAGTATAAAGGTGAATTTTTAGGCTTTTCGGGGCTACTGACCAGGAATTTCATTTGTGCCTCCCTGTACAGTCTTCTAAGTTGGCTAAAAACAGGGATTGTGGCATATGCCCCATCCATCTGCATTGTACCCTGCAGCTTGGCTCCCCATGACCTTGATAATAGCATACCATACTTAGGTGGCACATCTGCCACCACAACATTCATGACCATACACTTGGCTGGAATCTGGGTAAGGCTCACACATAAATCTTTGATCAGACCAAGACACTTTACTCTGTTGGAGTCAAATGAATATAGGTCTTTATAGGGGCAGGTTATCTCTAGGCCTAATCTTTCCATCACTACTTTAGGCATCAGGTTTTGTGATGCCCCAGAATCATGCATTGCATTGTGGAGGATCTTATCATGGATATTAAGAATGATATAAAAAGGTGGCACTACCCCTTCCTGAAGCTTTCCTTCTATCTTTGGGCCAAACAGAAGGGCAGGTTGATCATCACTCAGATTTACAGTGTCACTGTTCTCACCTAAATTCAATTCTTTCAAAATTTGGCCTTTATATACATCCTGAGTGGCCAGCTTAGAGAGTGGTACAAAGATTTTAATTTTTGCAATCTCACTTTCTAGATTGAAAGTGGACTGACTCTTTGGAATGCTCGACTTTGTTTTGTTAGCCACTGCCTTGGTGGCTGAATTAGTGTGTTGATTCTCGTTATGTACAGTGTTGATGACAGTTTTATCAGGAGCAATAGCTGTAGTGCTAGTGCTGCTAGTTGGTTTACCTTGTTTATCAGTGTTTTGGTTGTCTTTTTCTTTGTTCTTTCCAGAACTCTCAGCTGCTGATTTGTTACTTTCAGCAGTCACTTTAGAAGTTTTCTCAGGCCTTTTCTTGATGGTAACCTCAGAAGCTTTCGGCCTGGCGGTGTCTTGGCTCTTTTTGCTTCTAAGTTCATATTGTTCTCTGACCTGCATGATGGCATCTTCAAATCCTAACCTATAATCCTCAAATTCTAACCATTCCTCATCCCAATATGAGGGTGAGGGCTGATCTTTTTTTGTGGAACAGTTGTGGATTGAGTTTTCTACTTCAAACATGTTTATTGTGTCTCCCTTAGACTCTTCTACGATTCCCTCATCTTCATCTAGAAAGTTCTCTTGGAATGGGGGAATAACTTGTTGATCTGATTCTCTTTGTCTGTTGGGAGTGGTGTTGTTTCTTCTAAAGTTCTAGTTCTGGTTATGGTTTTGATTTCTGTTTTGGTTACTAACTGTGACAACCATTTTTTCCATCATTTGTTGTAGCTTTTCCATGTTTTTGGATATGCGGTCATAATTGGGGTCAGATGCGGAAGCTACATTGTCATCTCTATATGTTACCCTTTTCTCAACTCTCAATATTGCTTTTTTTCTCAATCATATTTGTCTCTACACTCACTGCTCCTTTTTGCATGTCTTCCAATGTGTTGTAATCCCTCTCCCTAAGCTGGTAGGCCATGTCAGCATCCAGGCCTTCAGGGTATTTCACTAGAACCATACCTTGGGGAGGTTTCATGTGTGGTGGAAGAGCATTATAAACGCTGTTAAACCTTGTAGAGTAGTCCTGGACACTCTCTCCTACGTTTCTTTTCAGGTTCTTATATTCTGCTAGGATTTGGAGAGGGTTGGCCTTAACTTCCCATTTGTTTATGAAAGTCTGATACAAAGCAGGGAGGTCTTGGATACTGTTAGGAGGTAGGCTTTTGAACCATTTCTTCACATCACCTCCTAAGCTCTGGGAAAAGATTCTCATTTTGACTGTATCATCGTCTATTTCCATGTAGTCAAAAGAATCTTCCATCCTATCTACATGGTGCTAAGCTGTGGTGGACTCTTTTGCAGTGAAGTGTGGGATCTTTGATTGATAATCATTTGGTAAGGGTACTAGAGGCTGGGGTAAAACTAGAGGTGCATACCAGGCTGCCATGATGATGTTTTGAGGAGGTGAAGGGTTAGCTTGAGCAGCTGGTGTATGGATGACAGGGATACTAGGACCAGCAGAGGCTTGTTGGGCAGACTTAGGGTGGCAGAGCCCCAAGTTTTGAAAGAAGTGAATATCAGGGGGTGTGGATGGAGGGGTCTGTCTATCCAAAAGGTGTTTACCTCTTTGAGGTGGTGAACTAGGAAGCTCAAGGTTTGGCTGGTCTAGGACACTGAATGACCTAGTTCTTGGTAAGCTGTTTTGAGTGCCTAGGTTAAAAAATGGGTTTGATAGAGCTGAAAAGTCTTCCGGTGTAGAGTTAGCTCTATGGATGTGGCTGGAAATAGTTGATTTTTTAGGTGTAGGAGATCTCTTGAGGATGCTCTCAGGGTTGTCAACTATTTCAGGGGGGTTTGGGTTAGGGTAAGCTCTTGTGTGAATGGTTCTAGAAGCCAGAATGTTTTTTTCAACAAAGGAGCCTAACCCTGATTGTTACTTCTAATTTTTGATGTTGTTATAAAGGCTGGTCTCCCAGTGGAGTCTTGTGTGAACCAAGATAATCAACAAGCCTACTGATCACCAATGGAGTCTTATGATCTTTAAGGAGCTGTGAAGTCGCCAGGTGGAAGGTTTAGGATGCTTCTGGAGGGTACATTGTCCACCACAGTGCTTATGAGATGTCCCCTTTCAAGGGTATCTTCACAACACAACAAACTCTAACCAGAGATTGAATGGGAGGGCGTTTACCAGATATGTCACCTCTGAAAGAGTGTGAGATCCGGAGGCTACCTGGCCCTTTCCAGACTCTATCTAAGAGTGTTGGACACAACAAATGGTATAGAGGTTGATCTGTGAATAAGAGTGTTTAACTGCCAACCTAACCAGAGATTATAGGTTTCTGAGGCTCTTATGATGTAGTAAGGTGAAAAATACTCAGAAAGTCCCCAGTGGAGTCGCCATTATGTTGGGGTTCCCATGTTTTGGCCAGATTGGCAAGACCAAAAGATGAGACAACATCAAAACCACTTTCAAACCTCAGGATCTAGCCCTCCTAGGTCTAGAGAGGGATCTCTCGATGATATGTCAAAGGTATATGACTTTGAAGCTCAGTGTTAAGATATTAGGCTAGTTATAAGGCTCGGGGTTTGTTTGTTGTTGTTGTTCGGTTGTTGCTGTTGTAGTTAGAGGGATTCAATTTTGATTGTTAGAACAGTTTGGGAGAGAGTAGCAGAGTAGTGTGTAATGTAGTAGGCTGGGAGGAGAAGTTTGGATTGTAACAGCCATTGACCTCAGTGTATGTGATTGGTTTTGCATCAATTAATCAAGCACATTTCTTTGGATCCTGGTCTATTACTACGGGTGATGTTTCTCTCTTTGTATCTTTTATTTACATTTTCATGCTGTTCTTTGGTCTTCTGGGCTCGCATCAGAAATATGGCATAGGATTTACCCTTGTTAGGTACCCTATGTCTCTGCTCTCCTTGCCTTAAATGTTTTCAGTTGTATGTGTTATCTGAGGGTTGATTTCAGTTAATTTAACCAGTGTAGTGGATGTCATTGCCTGCTAGCTGATGTATGAATTAGTGAGATCTGCCTTTAGTTGTGCTGGTTGGGTTTAAGCTGGAAGATTTGGGAAACTGGGGATTAGAGTTAGCTCTGTCCACCAGGGTCCTTGTGCGACCAGCTGGCCTTTCTAAGATCTCTTGCTGGTGTCAAAGCATTGAAGGTTCAAAGTCCTTCTCTAATCTATAGACCCTGGCTCTGTTAAACTTGTCTCTGTTTTCCCTTGGAGTATGCTAAAGCTGACATGGAGTTAAATGACCTCTGGTCTGATCTATAAGCTGCCCCTTTGTCCCTCCATTGAAAACTGCCTTTGAGTATGTCCAAGCAGGTTTGGAGTTAAATGACCTTTGACCTGATCTATAGACAGAAATTGGGTTGTTTTCCTTCTTTCACTTTCAATCCTTAATGTTCCATTCCATCATCTATCTAAAAAGATCCTTTAGTGTAGATGACTTGCCCTCTGAAAGCCTTGGCTAGTTGTTGCATGTAATTACCTTTCATGACTCCATAACCCAATGGATGGCATTTTCTTGACCTATCCTCCTTTGCCGAAACATCCTGCTATTTTTCTCCTTTCCTCCTATTACCTTCTCAGTCTATGATCTCATGACCAACCCAACAACCAACCAACCAAATCATTTTAAACCCCCTTTGTGCTTCATAACTAGCCTAACATCTCATTTGAGCTTTCAAAGATATATCATTCTTTGTTTCATTGGAGAGATCCCTCTCCGGGTCCAGGAGGGCTAGATCCTAGGGCCCCAAATTGGTTATGATGTTGTCTCATCTTTTGGTCTTGCCAATCTGGCCAAAACATGGGAACCCCAACACCTGGGCACAAAGAGGACTCTCTCTATATCTTTATGACTTACGATCTAACTTTGGTGATTGGTAATGCTGATTTTAGGCTAGTTATAAAGATTGTTTTGTTGTTTGATTTGGTTGGTTGGATAGATATAATATGCGAAGTTTAATCCATTGGGTTATGGAGTCAATAAAAGGGCTGAATTGTGCATCAAATTTTCAAGGTCATTCACAGGGAAAGCTAACTATACAAAATGGATCTTGCTGGCAGTGTGAATATGATATGATAGGAGGTAGTGAAAGCTAAAGAGCATTTAAGAATTCTTTAACTATACTTTCAAAGAAAAACACTTGTGATACTAGTTCTGTGAAGCTAAAGAGTAGTTAAGATTTCTTTAACTAAACTTCACAAGGGAAACTTTAAAGATATCAGCTTTGGTAAGGCTAAAGAGCAGTGAAAATTTCTTTAACTATACTTTAGGGGAAAACCTTAAAGGTAACAAGTTTAGTAGAGCTAAAGAGAAGTTAAGAATTCTTTAACTAAAATTCACAAGGGAAAACATTAAAGATGTCAATTTGGTAAGGCTAAAGAGCAGTGAAGAATTATTTAACTATACTTCAAAGGAAAACCTTTAAGACAAAAATTTCAGTAGAGCTAAAGAGCAGTTAAGAATTCTTTAGTTATACTTTAGAGGAAAACTTTAAGATAACAAAAACATACAGACTTAAGGTGCTTTCTCAGCATATCTTAATATAAAACTTCTGCTCTGTAATAAGATAATCTGGAGTACAATATGGAAAGACAGGGGAAAACGTTAACACAAAGGAAAGAACATCACCATTAACATAGCTCAAGGATATGTGAACGTGCTTTTATTATTGATGCCCGACTCAAAACTGTTACAAAGCTCCAATACAATAATCTAGCAACGCAGAGTCTAAACAAAGTCCAACCCTTGATAATGAAAATACATGTAGTATTTAACAATAACTGAGGCGATTTCCCTAATCTAGGTCGGAAATCTGCATTAACTGCAAAGTAAATGGAATTTTGACAATTGCTGCCGCGCAGGGCCCGAACTAAAATATCATCTAGCAGATCACATACAATATTAACTTCTACAATAACTTATGGTCTGATATTTAAAATATCTCTGGAAAACCGCCTACTATATTGACTTCTGCATTAACTTCTGACCTAATATTAAAATATCTCCGGCACACTGACTGTAACATTAACTTCTGCACTTCTTCGCTTTCTGCCGCTATTTCCCGGACCCCCTCTTTTCCTGATTTGACCCTCCTGGCCTGTTCTCTGTTCATGTGAGTCCTCACTCATGGTGGCTTTGGCGTATTCTCAGAATAGAGACCCCTTTTTATTTTAGCAATAAATCCCTTCCCCCAGAAAAATGGCGGTGAGTGGTTTTGATGGAGAATAAATGGTACTCGGACCCCCACTGAAGTGGTAAGTGGTAATAGAGGGGAGGTGCGCGAACTTATGAGAGAGCGACACATCACGGATTTGGGCGGCCATGAGTACCAAACTTCGGACCCCCCTTCCCGTGTTAACAAGAAACTGCTAGGGGTGGGGTGCGAAGTGGAACTCCGCTGTGGATTTGAAGCGGGCTCCAAATCCGTCGCAGCAAATTACAAGCGCTCCACCCAATTGATTTGAATTTTTGTCTTACTGCGATCGGGTCCCACTGTTCTCTGTCTTGCTCCGGCGCTCCACGGATTTTACATTATAAACTCTTTTCCCTCCTCTGATGGGATTTAACACAGAACAGGCCCCGCAAGCAGATTTGAAATTCTCTAAAATATGCCTTCGAAAACACATCGCATCCAGGCCTCCATCGCATTTCACATGGCGCAAAAACTTACCTTTTCCTTAGCCATTTAAACTTTAAAACTTGCGATGTGCGATTTGCGATCGGGCCCTGCTGCATCGCAGATCGTACTTCGGCGAATTTAACATTTACCTTTGCAGCTAACTTATAAAACTTGCGATGCACAATTTGTGATCAGGCCCCACCACATCGCATATCCAAATTCGGTGAAGGGTCAAATCGCGAAGTTGGGAAACAATTTTTGGCGGATGGTTAGAATTTGGGAGAAATTTTTAATTTCTCGGCCGAGAAAAAAGTCAACTAAATTTCTCGGCCGAGAGTTTTCAAAATTCTCGTCCGAGAAATTTTAAATATTTCGAACGAGAGTTTGGTCGGGTTTAACATGAGTTAAAATTCTCTAGGACGAGAGTTTCGCATTTTCTCGTCCGAGAGTTGTGGTCACAAAACTCTCGGACAAACTCTCGGACGGGAGTTGGAGAAACTCTCGGACGAGAGTTTTTCCAATTCTCTGCTCTGCGGACATGCTGTTCCGTTTGAAAGGAACATCAAAAACACTGCGCGAAACTGCTGTTCCATTCGAAAGGAACGGTAGAAAAATATCCTACGAAGGTGCTGTTCCTTTGGAAAGGAACAGCAAAAACACTCTACGAAACTGTTGTTCCTTTCAAAAGGAACAACATAAGTGCTGTTCCGTTAGAAAGGAACAACAACGCGAAAAAAACATAGAATTTTTATTATTTTTCGTTTTTAAAGAAACTAAATTCAAACGAAATAAAGAAGTATTAACAAGGAAACGAATTTCAAAAACAGAAACCAAAAACAAAAAAAAAATAATGCATTATGTACAAAAATTAAAAAAACCAATTTATCAAACTGGTGCGGGAGAGGGATTCTCCCCTTCAGCAAGAATTTCAATGGTGGAGTCTTCCCTTAACTGCTGGCAAAAGGATTCACGGGTAAGAGGCTTACGATATAATCGAACTCGATGGCCATTAAACTTAAAGGAATGCCCAGATCTGTCAATGGTGACTAGTGTGAGAGTGTCGTTATCATGCACTTTCTGAATTTCGTAGGGTCCAAGCCACCTAGTTTGGAGTTTTCCAGGGAAATCCTGAAACCGAGAATCGTATAGAAGTGCCCAATCTCCTTCGTGGAAGATCCTTTGTTTAATGTGGGCGTCATGCCATTTTTCTCTCTATTGCTGGATTAATGCGGTGCGCTGAAGAGCAGAGAGTCTGATTTCATCCAATTCATTCAGTTTTTGCAGTCTTTTTGCCTGGGCTTCATCTAAATTCAGACCTATCGTTTGAGCTGTTCGTAATGTCTGAATTTCAAATTCGATAGGAAATATGGGTTCTTTTCCAAATACCAACTGGTATGGCGAATGTCCTGTGGTAGGTCTCCATGTCGTTCGGTACGCCCACAATGCCTCTGGTAATCTGTACGCCCAATCTCGCCTATGTGAAGCAACCGTTTTTGTCAGTATAGATTCGATTACCTTATTCGTACTTTCGACTTGGCCGTTGGCCTGTGGGTGGTAGGGAGTTGTAATTTTATGCTGAATATGGTAATTCTGTAATGTTTCAGCCAATTTGTTACCTATAAACTGTGGTCCCCCATCTGTGATTATGTCTCGTGGGAGGCCATACCGCACGAAAATTTGGAAAATAAAATGTATCACGGAATCCTCTGTAGCTTTTGAAAGAGGCTTTGCTTCAACCCATTTAGTAACGTATTCAGTAGCAACTAGGATATATGTTTTCTGGTTCGATGGAGGGCTAATAGGACCAACGAAGTCAAGGGCCCAACGTTCGAAGGGTTCAATCACTAGTTGAGGGTTCAAGGGCATTTCATCAGACTACCCAGGTCGACCAGCCCTTTGACAGCTATCACAGGGCTGCACAAATTTTTTTGCGTCTCTAAAGATATTAGGCCAATAATAGCTAGTCCGTAGGACTTTATGGGATGTTCTACGATCTGCAAAGTGTTCGCCACACTGTCCTTCATGGCATGCTTTCAAAATATCATATACCTCATCGTCCCTAACACATCTTCTTATTTGCATATCTGCACCTGTATGAAATAAGTAACCTCCTATCCATGAAAAACGGGTGCTACGATGTATTATTTGCTTTCGTTCATTAAGGGATAGATGTTTGGGTAATTTACCTATTGCCAAATAGTTCGTTATATCAGCATACCATGGTGTTCTGGTGGTAACAGTGAAGAGATGCTCATCCGGGAAGTGATCTTCAACTGGTTCTACATCTGTTGGCTTTGGCATCCTGGACAGAAAGTCAGCTACAGGGCTCTCTTTGCCCGGTCGATCCTTGATCGTGATATCAAATTCCTGCAGTAAAATCAGCCATCTAGTTACTCTCCCATTCGTAACAGGTTTATTTGCTAAAAACTTAATGGCAGAGTGATCTGTGTAAAGCACTACAGGATACCCAGTTATGTAATGCCTAAATTTATTTATAGCGTGAACTACAACCAAAAATTCTTTCTCAGTCACAGTATAGTTTAATTTGGCAGGGGTCAGATTTTTGCTAATGTAGTAAATTGCATATGGCTTTTTGTCTTCCTCCTGCCCAAGTACTGCTCCAATTGCTGTGTCTGAGGCGTCAGATGAAATTTGGAATGGTAAATTCCAATTTGGGCCCCTCAGCACAGGGGCTGTTGCAACGAGCTTCTTCAAATAATTAAAAGCATTGTCACATTTGTCTGTCCAAACAAAATCAATATTTCCAGTCAGCGCATATAAAGGTGCAGCTATTCGAGAATAATGCTCTATAAATTTTCTATAATAACCAGAAAATCCAAGAAAGCTACGTACCTCTGTCTGTGTAGTAGGTGTAGGAATTAACAAGAGTATTTGAATTTTAGCTGGATCTACTTGAATTCCTTCTGCTGAAATATAATGGCCTAAGATAACTCCTTCAGTCATCATCATAAGACATTTTTCATTGCTTAAACAAAGCTTAGTGTCTATACATCTTTGCAATACTTTTTCTAGATTTTGCAATGCAGGTTCAAAATCATCCCCATAAGGAGTGAAATCATCCATATATACTTCGAGACCTTCATTTATAATGTCTGCAAAGATGCTGAGAATTGCCCTTTGAAATGTAGCAGGAGCGTTGCATAGGCCAAAAGGTAAGACTTAGTAGGCAAATGTACCCCATGGGCAGGTGAAAGTAGTCTTGTCCTGGTCTTCAGGGGAAATTTGAATTTGGTTGTATCCACTGAAGCCATCCAGAAATGAAAAGAACTTCTTTCCTGCCAATGTGTCTAATACCTGGTCAATGAAAGGAAGAGGAAAGTGGTCTTTTTGTGTTGCTTTATTGAGTTCACGGTAATCTACACATATCCTCCACTTTCCATTCTTTTTAGGTACCACCACTAATGGGGAGACCCACTTGCTATCAGATATTGGATAGATAAAATTGACATCCAATAATTTTTGTAATTCATCTTTCATAGCATCCTTAAGGTGAGGATTCAGTCTCCTTTGAGGTTGACAAATGGGTCTTGCGTCTTTTTCAATGTAAATGTGGTGAGTACATAATTGTGGGTCAATTCCTTTCATATCGGGGTAATCCCATGCAAAGGCTGCTTTGTATTTTCGTAATAATTGGACCAATTTCTCTTCTTGTTCAGCAGTGAGATTCTTGTTAATGTTCAAGGTTTTTCCTGGTTCAATTTCTACAACCTTAGTATTATTCACAGAGGTAGTAGGTATTGCTTGATCATGGATGTCTTTAAAAGGATATTCTTCTTCTTTATTGTCGAATGCTGGCTCAATCATGTGACATTACAAGTGAGATGCAGTTTGTGATTTATTAATGAAATTACTAATGACATCATCCTCTATTTGATCTTTAAAATCCAAAGCTTCTTCTATCGTTAGATGTGACCTCATGTTTTCCACAAAATATGATGCAGGTGGTTGCCTTGTTTTAATTATTGATAGACTTGGTTGGGCTGGGGGATATAAGGCTAAGTTCTTGACATAATTTCCCCTTGTTATGGTCATGTTGCCTTGTCGGCATCCAATGTAGGCATCGAAAGTTGCCAACCAAGGTCTTCCTAAAATTAAAGGGTGCCCATCTAGCCGGTTCTTTGGATTAATAACTAGGAAATCAATAGGGTACTCCCAGGAATCTACAGATACCATGACATCTTGTAAGGTGCCTTCTGGTTTAACTACTGATCGATCAGCCAATTCCAACAAGGTTGTTGTTGGTTCAAGTGATGTAATGCCAAGTTTCTGACAGGTAGTGGTTGTTAAAATGTTGATTGCTGCTCCTAGATCAACTAAAGCATTAGGAAATGATTGGCCATTGATCTGAACTGTTACTATAGGGTTTCCTGGATCTTCATACTTGACAAAGAGAAACGGAGACAGGGGATCTCCTTGCCTTATACCTCTGGACGGAATGAAGGGTTGAATGGGTCCTCCATTCAGTAGCATTGAAAAGAAAGCACCTGAGACCAGTTCCATTATCCAATTTGTCCATTGCTGACTAAATCCAAAAGCCTGGAGGATTGCTCTCATATAGTGCCAACTGATTTTATCAAAGGCCTTTGAAAGGTCAAGCTGGATAAGCATACCTGGAGTCCTTTTTGTTTTGAGAGAATGCAACACTTCCTGAGTGAGGATTATGCTGTCAGTGATCTACCTACCTTCAACGTAGCCAGTTTGTTCCTGAGAAATGATCGAGGGGAGGACAGATTTAAGTCTGCTAGCCATCAATTTGGAAAGGATTTTGTAAAGGACATTACAAAGGGCTATGGGACGAAACTTGTTGGGGGAGTCAGCCTGGTTTGATTTGGGAATTAAGGTGAGGAATGTGGCATTGATGGTAGGCATAACTTTCTTGGTTCTGTGAAAGTTCCTTACTAGGTTGAGAAGGTCAGCCTTAATAATGGGCCAGCAAGCTTTAAAGAATTCGATTGTAAAGCTGTCTGGTCTGGGAGCCTTGTTCGAGGCCATGTTGAAGATTGTGTCTTCAATCTCCTGCTCAGTGAATTCTCTTAGAAGGAGGGAGTTTTGCTCCTCTGTAACTAAGTTGGGAATGGCAGCGATAATTTCATTGATGGCTTGGGTTCTATCTTGAATGGGATTGCTGAGAAGAGAAGTGAAAAAAGAGTTGAGTTCAGATCCTATATGCTCCCTTTTATAAACTTGATCGCCATCAGCTTTTTTGAGGGAGAGGATGCGATTATGTGCTCTATGCTGGATGGTTGACTTATGGAAGAAACTAGTGTTGCGTTCTCGCTGTTTTAATCATTGCACCCTCGACTTCTGCCTCCATAGCAGCTCTTCTTGTTTTAACCATTCTTCCCATTGCCTTTGCAGATTTGATTCTTGAGCTATTCTTTCATCATTGGGCCCTTCTTTGATCAAATATTGCTGGAGGTTCGCCATTTTTTCCTCGAGTTCTTTTTTGGCTTGAAATATGTCGCCAAAGGTGTTTTTGTTCCAGCGTTTGAGGTTGATTTTTATTGTTTTGAGCTTCTGCTGGAATATGTACATGATATTGTCGCTCCTTATGGTGGCTTGAGTCCACCAGCGTTGTATGTTTTGCATGAATGATGGGTGCTCTATCCAGAAGGCTTCAAATATGAATTGTCTGTTGTGGGGCTTATCCAAATTGGTGAAGTGAATCTGCACTGGCCAGTGATCAGATCCTCTGATAGGCAGAATGCTGGCCTCCATGTCGATATTTTGCAGTAGAATGGATTCCGACATGAGGAACCTATCGAGACTTGATGCTATCTGACTATTTCCTCCTTGCTTATTATTCCAGGTATGCAGACCATTGACTGTGGAGATGTCAATGAGTTTGGATTCAACAATAAAGGTGTTGAATGCTTTCGAGTCCTTATCCAATCTTCGTAAGCCTCCCTTTTTTTCTGCTAGATTGGTGATCATGTTGTAGTCTCCGCCTAAAATCCAGTGGTTTGCCCCATGGTGTTGTCTGACTTCGTCCAGGTCTAGCAGCATCTTCAGCTTTTCCTGGATTCGTTGGGGTCCATACACGTTGGTGATGTAGATCGATTGCCCTGAGTCTGGCATGTTGAAAATGATCGATAACGAGTGCTTGGTGGACAGAGCATTCTGCAAGAATAATTTTCTTTTGTTCCAGCACGTGAGTAACCCTCCTGCTTGCCCGATAGCATCTATGCTTATGTAGTGATGACTGTTGGAAACAAGTTTTTTGAGTGTCTCTGTGCCTTTGGGAGAGCATTTTGATTCTTGAAGAAGTATGATGTCTGGGTGTAGCGAGAATAAGCAGTTTTTCAAGATCCTTCTTTTGGTGGTGCCGTTGAGCCCCCTGATGTTCCAGGTTGTGATTTTCATTGAGCTACCTTTGGAGCATATAGGACCAAGGCCCTGATTTTTCCTTCATTGATTAGGCGTCTGCCTAGTTCTTGTATTTGGTGTCTTGTGGATTTGCGCCCTCTTTTTCTTCCTGGTCCTTGTGGCTTGTATTGATCCAAATCCAGGTTGGCTTGAATGCCCGTTTGGCTGCTATTTCCCCATTGCCTTTTGGTTGCATTTTGGTTGATGTATTCCAGCTGCAGGTATGCCATTTCTATCTTCTCCAAGTGTTCTTGGGGAATGGCATCGACTCCCAGTTTGGACCATTTCTCATTGACCTTTTGGAGATCTAGATCGCCTAGGATATCCTCCAAAGGATTGTTTGAAGTGGTTGAGGATGGCTGCTCTGTTTGCATTTCTGTGCATTGAGGGGTTTGCAGTGAGGTGTGGCTGGTATTAATCTGAATGGGAGAGGATTCTGGTTTGTGTTGCGGTGCCTGGGCGTGGATTGAATCTGAGGTTGTGCTCGGGGCGTTGGTTGTAATCAAAGATTGACTTAATAATGACGGATCTTGATCAGTGGGGGCCTGAGAGACTATAGGGTGCTCCAATGAGTCAAGATTGCTCAGAACTTCAAAGTTGTTTTGCTGGGTCGAGGTAGTATTGGTGGGGGTTGTATTGGTGGAGGGTTTCAGAGGCTTTTTGCCTTTCTCCCCTTTGTTCTTTCTTGAGATGGAGGTGAAACCAGGTGTCGACAGGCTTGCACAATGGAATACATTTCTTTGTCATAGGGAAATGAACTTGGTCTGATGTGACCTTTCTGCAACAGCTCCTGAATCTGCCTCTTGATTTCATCATTCTCCAGAACAGAGCGCTGATAGATCGGTCCATTGGGTAGCGGCGCACCTGGGGTCAGATCAATCGGGTGCTTGACCTGACAGTGCAGAGGAACCCCTGTGGGTGAGGTGAAGATGTCCCCCTACTCCTCCACAACCTTATCCATTTGTTGTTGTCGTGCAGAGGAGCCCTGTCTGGAGGTCGTGGAATTATCTTAAAGCTATTCTTGAGGTGTTTGGATTTGATTTAAGATGGATCTATTGGATAATGCCTTTTATTTCTTCTCCTAATTACTTTATTCTTCTTAACGGAGTTCCTTCAACTCCCTTTAATGCTACCTGGGGTTTAAGACAAGGGGATCCACTTTCCCCCTTCCTTTTCATTATTGCAGTAGAAGGCCTTGGTTGACATATTAAAAGTAAGATCTAGGGAGGTCAACTTAAAGGCCTTAATCTTTGGGGGGCAGGTTTAAAAATTTCGCACCAACAGTTTGTAGATGACATTATGCTCTTCTGTCAAGCCACTCTAAAAGAATATAAGGAAATTCTATCCATTCTTAAAGATTTCATGGAAGCCTCTGGAACTCTTATCAATAATGACAAATAAAATGTGTTTATATTTAATACTAATATTCTCTCCCAAAGATTCCTATTGCCTACCTTGGGATTCAACATCGGATCCTTCCCTATGAAATATTTAGGAATCCCTCTCAATCTAAATTCTCTTCGGGTCTCTGGGTGGAAATATCTCAGTAATCGCATATAAGCTCAACTTCAAAATTAGGCATTTCAGGGAGTCGAGTTGTTATGTTAAGAACAGTCTTACAATCCATTCCCATCTATCAACTCTCTGGATTGGAAACGCCTAAAATCTGTTGTAATGATATGGCTAAGACGTTTAAAAACATCCTATGGCAAGGATCTCAAAAAGCCTGTAAATGGGCTCTCCTTTCATGGGATAAGCTTACGAAAATAAAAAGGACCGGAGGTTTGGGGTTAAGAGATACATATTTGCTAAATCAAGTTATGGGAGCTAAGCTCTAGTAAATATGGATACAATGGGGTAGAGATTTGTGGAAAATAATCTCAGAACAGAAGAATGAAATTTCCTTAACTATTGTAAGAAGATTAAAAGTTCAAATGACCCCTAAAGGATCCATTATTTGAAACTTGATAGCACTAAATAGATATCTCATCCGAGAACACAATTTTTGGGAAATTAGAGGAGGCGACATTGCCCAGTTTTGGGAGGAATCATGACAACAACAGGAGAAAATATTCAGTGAAATTGATTTAGGGGAGATTTTCCTATTCAATAACAGGCCGAATACTAAGACAATAGCACAATTTTTGGATGAAGGGACAGAGCTTCAATGGCGAAAATGGAAGCTAAAATACCAGTGGAAGAATGCTCCAGAAACTTGTCAATGGGAAAACTATGTGAAAGAACTTAAATCTAGAAAACTAACAATAGCAACACGAGAGGATATACTCATATGGGGGTATTGCACGAAAGGAATGTTCACAATACAAGAAGGCCATTACATAAAATCAAATAACATTCATAATGTAGTTGTACCACTTTGGAAAAAAAATATGGTCGGAAAAACAATGGCCGAAAATTGAATACTTTTTGTGGCTACTTAGTCATGGAAATATTCTTACCTAGGATCAACTGCAGAAGAAAGGAATGCATGGCCGACTGACATATACTATGTGTAAGAAGAATGTAGAAACATTGGAACACCTATTGAATAACTTCTTTGTCGCTGAGACCTTGTGGAAAAACCTTTCCTCCCTCTTTCCATAAACAAATAGGGACAACAAGAGCCTCAAGCATACAATTGAAGTCTGGAGAAAAGGAGGGTATAAAAGCCTTGTTCTTAACATAGTGTGGGGACTCTTTATGGGATTTCTCATATGGGTCGCCTGGAAAGAAAGAAATTGGAGAACATTCAGAGATGAGTATCGACAAATTGAAGAGATATGGAAAGTGGTTCTCAAGAATATCAGAGAAACTGTCCTCACCGAGAAATGGCATGAAGATGACTGGAAAGCTAATGGGCATGAGGATAGGATTTTAGCTATTCTTAACTTGAAACCCCAAATGCTCGCCCCAGCCTCATGGAAACAAAAACCTTTGGGAAGACATTCGCACGATCCCAAGATTCCTTTGGGAAGCTTGGAATATCCACCCGATTACACCATAAGAATCCAAAGCCCATAATGCCTCCACATGAAATCAGGTAGGAATCCAGAGTGCACTACACTTCCACCTAATAAATTTCATGGGAATCCAAAGTCCACCCAAAGGATCTCCACCTTTGAAAACCAAGAGAAGTTCCAGAGTAACCAACATCTCCACTTGTGCATAAATCAACAAATCACCCTACCTTATTAACGTGGTTATTTTTACTTTTTGCAATGTTTCCAGACTAGTTGCGAGTGTGCACTAACAATGCTTCCACACACTCTTAATGCATAGTTGTCATCACTACGATGTGATTATTATGTCATTGACTTCCCTTTTCTACGAATAATGCTTGAATGCATCAATCATTGAATGACTCCCCTTGAGAGAGTGTGTGCTCTCATCTCCCAACTGTGTTGACTAGCGTCTACCATTCCACATGACCGAATTTTCCTTTATTTCTCTATTCCCATACAACATCGTCAATTCTTATTACAATGTGGAAATGATGTGGGTGACCGACTTTTCCTTTATTTCTCTATTTCCCATACATCATCATCAATTATGAGTACAACGTGAAAAGGACTTGGGTGGGAATAATTGCAACATTCAATACTTTCCCTACTTCCCCAAGCCATTCTATACTTTTCCTACTTGCCCAAGCCATTCTGAAGGAGCTTCCTCCTAGAGCTATAAATCTCTGTCCTTTCTCACAATCTAGTCATTTCATTTTATCACATTCAATTGCAATTACCTATGAAAATATTTAGATGAGGGAGCAACTAAAAAGTGTTCACACATCCATAAAATCTTTTAATATTTAGGATTAAATAATATTAACAAATATTTAAAAATATTTTAATGCAAAAAAAATAACAAAAAGCATTTTAATATCTAAAATGTAGTGCATAAATAAAATACATTAATATACATAGTATGCATTTTATTTTAATGTTAAATATATATTATTTCCAAAATAAATTATATATGTACTAAATGAATTTGATGCTCAATTTCTAACTTGCAATACACACAAATGCATGTATATGAATTTGAACACACAAATACATGTATATGAAGTCAACCGTCAAAAGAATGAAAATCCCATAAACTAGAGGTTAACCTAATTCAGAAAATGAGCAACGAGAATAAGTGAGGTTGATGTTCTTAGAAAGAGGCCCATCCCTTTCCGTGCAAGATCTACACAATCCCGTAGGAATAGAAAATCCAATATCAATCTAACTGGTGACCCTTGAGTTTATCGATTCCTCCAAAAAGATGTTGATGCCACTTGTTAAATATGAAGCCTTCTTAATGAAAGAGAAAGTTGAGCTTGTTGTAGTCGTGATTTATACAATCACAATGGAATCGACCATCAAATTTCTTCATAACTGACCACCGCTCGCTTTTACAAATCCCCAAAGAGAATTATGGTGCCTTCTTATTTTATATTACCGTAGGAGAATATCAAGATCGAGCAATCAATTTGAGGACTTTCACAAAGCAACAAGGCATATCAATAGTGGGTAACACGAGTTTCATTAACAGCCATACAAATCACGTTATAATCGGATTTGACAAGTGTCAACTTTTTTCATTTTATCATGCTTAGGTTGTTGCATGCGTGCATAATAATTTGTTTAGTTTTGTTCTCTCTTACCTCTTCAACGAGAATACTAATCACATTCTAGACTCTCGGCCGAGAGTTTAGAAAACTCTCGGCCGAGAGTTTTCTAAACTCTCGAAATGCAAACTCTCGGGGTCCAAACTCTCGTCCGAGAGTTTTTAAACTTTCAGCCGAGAGTTTGCCCGCGTGGTAAAATCTAACTCTAGGCGGGTTAAACTAGTTTTAAATTTCTCGGTCGAGAGTTTGAGAAATTTCTCATCCGAGACATTATCTCGGCCGAGAGTTTCTGGTCAACGAAAAACTCAAACAATTCTGCAGTTTTAAGAAACCTGTAACTTTGGAGGGACAGAACACCTAAAAAAACAAAATGTTTTATGTCGGACCAAGTACCATTAGATTCATCTCTAAATCTAGTTTTTGATGATGTA
The DNA here is from genome assembly GCA_034641835.2 of Pinus albicaulis. Classification (NCBI taxonomy): domain Eukaryota; kingdom Viridiplantae; phylum Streptophyta; class Pinopsida; order Pinales; family Pinaceae; genus Pinus; species Pinus albicaulis. Next base: position 80,814 of record JAXQQM020057908.1, read on the forward strand.
AGATTTATGGAGTTTCATTAAAAAATTAAATTATTTATTTATTTTTTACTAAACTGTGTCACTATGGAATTTCATTGTTCGAAAAATTGCACTGAATGAAAATTCAATAACTTTCAAATGAGGACACCAAAAAATTCAAAAAAATCATACTGCACTTCCTCTCCCTGTCTACTTCAAAATGGTACTCTCGTTTTTCTTATTGACGATCACATTGAAAAGAAAATCAAAGGATTATAAAATGTACTGAAACATCACTGTTTTTTTGTCTTCGTCCATTTCAAAAAATAATAAAAAATAGTGATTTAATCCGAAAATTACCGAAAAATAGTCTGTGCACTAGTGCAATAAATGCAGATTATGATGCTATGGTTTTTTTCCAAAAAATGAATAACCTTCCCTAAAAAAAGTAAAGGATTATAAAGTGACTATTTATGTTTACCTAAAAATTTCAAGTATATGCAGTTAGTAAACAGGAAATTTACCCCTCTATATGTCAATATTTTTTTTTAAAAAAAATATGGGTATGGAGGTAAGACAATTCTCCACAATTCTTGTTTTTATGTCAAAGCATAATTTACAATAAAAATATGAGTTTAGTGGAGTTGAAGTTGAAAAACATAGAAAATTACAATTTTCAACGTCAATTAACATTTATCTTTGCAGCATATCCTTTATCATTTGCGATTGGTGGTATGCGGGCGGGTTCCATCGCAAGTTAAATCTTTTAAATTGCGGGCACTTACCCATTAAGTCCTAAATGTTGCGAAGTGCGCCATGCGACGCGCTAAATGTTGGAAAGTGCGAAAAGGTGAAAGGTAAGGAAATTATGAAATTCAAAGGTTTATATGCGGATTTTGGTAATGTATAAAGGTTTTAGGCGGGTCCTACCATAGCACATCGATAGAGTGTTTATGTTTCGGTAATGATTTGCAAAGAGAAGTTGGAAACTTGTGGGTTGCGGAAAGCGGGCAAAGCGGGCAAAGCTTAGACTTTTTCGGATTTTTCAATCACAAGTGGTTTTATGAAACGATAAGTCTGGAAAAGGTTATGTATGTGGGTTTTAAAGGAAAAAAGGATTCTTAGAGCATGGGAGTGTCAGAAATAGGTAAAATGAAAGGTAAGAGGAGGGAGAATGAGAAATAATGAAGGCAACGAGGTTTAGCTCATCGTCACACTTAATTAGTTATATTTTCCTTTTAACTAAATTCAAATGGCAAGTAGATTCTTTTGACCTTTCTAATAAACATGATCTCCTTTTCTTTTCTGAAAATAAATGATAGTCATAGAATATTGTTTTCAGCATGGAACATATAAGGAATAAGCATTCACCTTGTGATACTGTAAAAATATAGGAGTCTAACATAGGGAAGCACGATGGATATTTAAATGATGACATTTGAAACCCTGTCACGAGCTAGACTTAAAGCAAAATTTCCATAACCCGACTATAATCCTCAGAAGGACAGTGAATAGATTCCTTTGGGGAATTGTAGGACGAAAAAATTAAATCCATCCCACCACATAATGAATGATACTCCTTCACCTTCGTTTTCTCTAGAAACTCCCACCAAAGGTGAATTAAATACATATACCACCCTATATTGAGGTGATTTTTGTTAATGTGCAACTTGTTGAGGTGCATGTGACACAGAGAATAAGACCTGAGGTTCGAGGCTAGAAAATTAAAGGTTTCCATATCTCGGTGCCTTTCATTCCCTTAAATCAAGCCAACGACCGACTTTAGCGGGAAGAAGATGGCCTCGCCCCAGAACAAAACAATTTTCCAAAGATGGCATATTTAAAATTGGTTGTAGAGTGTCTTGGGATTCTAGTCATGACTAAGGAATGGAAGGAATATTAATTAAACATTGATCCATATCTATTCTACCTTGTCCCATAGCAGAAACTTTTTTCCAGAGCATCTGCCACTGCATTTAATTGCCTATACACATGAAAACACTCCAATTTCTCGAAATGAGAGGTGATTGGGATAATACTTTGAAGAATGGGAGGATGATCAGAGCATGGCGCCTTCAAGGCCTTGACCATTTGTCGAATAATAAGCAACAAATCACTGAAAACCAATAAGTTGAGAATTTTCTTTGTGAGATTTGTTTCCAAACCTTTCCATAGAGTAAGGTACTCAACTTGATTGTTGGACATAAGTCCAAGTCTCTAAGAAAATTGCAACACAAATTTTATATTAGGGCTAAGCAATGCACCTCCTGCTCATGCCTTCCTCTAATATACATTATTTATGAGTTGAATAGTGATATATATTAAGTATATTTTATTTTTATAATAATTTATAAGTTGAATTGTCATCAATCACAAATTATTTGCGTTATAATTTAATTTATAATTCATAATTAATATGATTTTTTTTTTTGAATTGATACTTTCTATTATGAAAAAAATAGGATTACATAATTGTGCTAGATTGTCCTATGAGGATTTTAATCTTCCTAAAACCACCTACCATGAAACTAATAGACTAACACTTCTCCAAATATTCATGGTTACGAAAATTCACAAAACACAGTGCTACATGAGATATGGCATATAGAAAGCTAAGATATAAATACATCGTGAAAATATAAGCCCTCTTGACTGGGCTAAACCAAAATTGAGTATGTAGAATGCAATAAATATAACATTCTCGGAGGAAGAAATCGGCGGGCTTGGTGGATCCTTATTATCAAATTCACATAGAATATGCCCCTCAACATGAACAAGACAAGCATCAATTTTGTCCAAGCATAAGTGTTTATTTTTAGCATTCTCTTGATATCTTCCAGGGTGGTGAAGATATTATACTGCTCCACTTGCTTGTTGTTTAGGACAAGCCCCAACATGATTTTCATTTTCTAATGCAAAGCCATCGAGTTCAGGTATTGCTTCTTCCTTCCCTTGGTGTGCCCAGGGTCAGGAACCTAAGTAGACACATCCTTCAATATTTTCTAAATCAGAGTGGGATTATCTCTCCACCCTAGCTTGAGTTTCCAATTCATGTATCTCTTCCCTCGTGTTCCGAAAAAAATGCATTAAAGTATGTGGCAACCGAGTCATGAGTGAAACGATTCGCTCCTCTTTGCCCCTGTGGACCACTGCCCCCTTCCACATTCCTACAACACATTCACTACCTAGGGAACATGTTTGAAGATGGGAGGGGAAACTTGGAGTAGGAATTGCAAATACCTCTGCTTGAATTCCAATGCAGAGGGTTGAAAATGAAACCCACGCTAGCCCGCCATGCTCCAAGGTTCCAAGCTTCAAACTAGAGACCTCAACACTAAAGATACTCCATTCCTGCCGCTAACACCCTCACGACCGAAAAACCCTATCTTTGTTGTCAATACAATAGGGCCAAACAAGAATGGAAAGCACCCATAGGGATATCGACACCATAGCCTCGCCTCCTCCTCTCAATCCACCACTAACTACTTTGCAAGACATTGTTTGGACAAGTTCATAATGAGTTGAGGCCATTTGGGGTCTCGCATGTGAATGCATGCAAGGGGCTAGCCGCACCCCCTCCTCATAAATATACATCACATCTAAGGGTGGCGGGCACAACCCCAAAACCCCCTCATTATTAGCATTAACACCCCCATCGAGGAATAATTAACAAATTGTTAAAAAAAATAAAAATAAATAAATATTCTTTGAATGATAAACATGAAATAATTTCAATATGACATTACAATTCTAAATATAATTTCATGACTTGAATTTTCATTTCCCCCAAAAATATATATAACATTTTAATTAAACACACTTTTACATGAATAATTATTTTCTTTCTTTTTTTTTCTTTTTTCTTTTTCTGCCCTTGGAGCTCTCAAGTGTACATAGTCTTGCCCAAGATTGGACCAATAGAATTAGAATGCTAGATTTGTGAAGCCATTAGACCACAACCTGAAACTTAATACCCTAAATTTACATAAATAATTACTTATAATAAAAAAAACTTAAACACTTGAAAAAAAACTACAATGATAAGAAAACCATTATAACAACATGAAACTTAATATCCTAAATTTACATGAATACTTACATATAATGAGAAAAACTTAAACACTTAAAAAAACCTACAATAAAAACCATTGTAAATAAAATACCGAATTCCTAAAATTAATAATCAATTTTTATTTTTATTTTTTAATCATCCTAATTCCAAACATTTTACCAAGTAATATCCTTTTCACACAATTATATTTTAAAATAATTAATATTTTATTTTAATTTTTATAATTAAAATTCTTTGAATAACAATTTATTAATTTCCTATCTTAAACTACAAAAGAATTTTTTGTTTTTTACACGTTGGAAAACTTTTATTATAACTCAATAGATTAGAACTTATTATACCTTAGTTGACTGAATTCTTTTATGTTTTTTACACGTTGGAAAACTTTTACTATAAGTTAGTGGACTAAAACTTATTATAACTCACTTGACTAAATCTTAAACATAAGTTGTACTTCAAACCATTACAATTTTATGTTGAGTATACTACTTTCTTATTATTTAAAAAAAACTTCCCATTTTCTTTAAGTTGGAATGGAATGAGATAGCATAGTATTTTTTCTCATCCTACTCTATCGTTTTGCCATTTCATTTAAGTTTAGGCAAAGTTGATGAATAAATTCCGACTAGTATCAAAATTATTATCCATTACATGATAAACTTAGAAATAATTCAAAAAACCTGAAATAACTCTTATATGCAATTACAATTCAAAATATAATTGTATGGACCTCTGTCGTGTGAGTTTCTTCTTATGGTTGGTCCTCGCAACCCTAAACCCTTTAGGGTATTAATTTTTAGGGTGTTGTCAATCGATTGGTCATAGGATAAAATGAAGAAATTTATATTTGTCTTGGAGAATTTGGGTATTAATTTAAATGGAAAAAGGATGGCCGGTTTGCTTCATTTTTTGGTTTTATGATTGCAAGTTGGTCTTTGGATAGGTGGGTAGGCAAGTAATTCGACCACAGAGTTGGGTCACGGTGGGCGATTGCAACGATGGCTTGTGCTGGGACTCTTTCTTGCAGCCCTGCCCCGAGGGGCCAGGGAAAGAAGAATAAAGGCAGATAGAATGAGGGACAGTCTAGTTCGTTGAGTGGCAAACCCAAAGGCCGAAAACTCATTGGGCATATCATCAAGGACGCTGTGGAAGCATGCTATGAAAGCACTGATGGGGAAATTCGTTAACTGGTTGAGGAATGGGAGGCGAGTCTTAACCACTACGCAGATTCAATGGACATTGAGGCCGAGGATTGGAGGGACTTGGTGCCTGACCCTAGGAAACCCCGAGGATGCATGACTCAATTTAAACACACCCTCTTCATGTTCTAGTCCATGAAAGGAATATTGGGCAAGGCCTTGGAACATTTAGCTATGAGTATGGCCACTGCTGTGCATAAATTCCTGAATTACAAAAAGGAATTCGAAAAACTCCAGTTTCAGCGCCAGAAGCAAGATGGGCAGCTACATCGCATTGAAAATCACTTACCATGCATTCTCTCTCCAACTGAACTCCTGAGGTATATTGCTCAAGACTCGACACCGGGGGAATCGGCCTCGGCTTAGGAAGTTGAGTAGTCAATATGTTGTTTCATTTTACTATGTTTAATGATGTTTATAAACATGCAGATAGCATTTAATTTTAACTGTGTAGATAATCATGCAAGTAGGCAAGTAAATGATAGGATTTGTATAAATGTGTAGACAGTCATGGAAGTAGGCAAGTAGATAAAAAGATTTGTATAGACATATAGTCATATTTTTGGTGGATGGAAAGACTTAAACTATATTGTTTTCGGATGACTTACAATACTGTTAGGTGGCTAACTTGGTTTCCCACAAGGCAAGTTGCGGTCACCCAACAATCACAATTTTAATTACTATTTCACTGTAATTTGCTTTTTTAATTAATAGAAAAGAAAAGAAACTACCAAACATATATATAATTACAGTGAAATAGTAATTAAAATTGTGATTGTTGGGTGACCGCAACTTGCCTAACTTTTCCAAAAAATATCTATAATATTTTAATTAAAGACACATTTACATAAATAAATATTTATAATAATAAAAACTTTAAATACTTTCTAATTATTAGAAATAAAATATTAGTTTAAAATTAATAACTTTTTAAATTAAAATTAAAATTAGATTTTTTTATAAATGATAGAGGATTTGAATCTAAATCTTTAGAGTTTCAACTATTTCACATATTTTAATTTTTTGGAGTTTCAACTATTTCACATATCTTAAGTCTTCCCAGTTTCAACTATTGCACATATCTTAGATTACTAATTAAATTATACTTTTAATTATATTAATTACCATTATTTTTTTACAATCATTTATATATCCTTTCACATATTTATATATTTTAAATTACTTAAATTTTATTTAAATATTCATAATTAAAATTCTTTAAATGTCAAAACAATTTTATGTTGCATATCCTACTTTCTTATGATTAAAAATAAAACTTTCTTATGATTTAAAAAATACTTATCATTTTCTTGAAGTGTGAATGGAATGAGATATAATAGGATTTTTCTTCCGGTCCTACTTTATCGTTTTGCCATTTCGCTTCACTCTAGACAAAGTTGATGAATAAATTCCGACTTGTATCAAAAACTGTTATTCAGTACATTTTTTAAAAATATTTGCAAGATATGAAAGCTAGATGGATTAATATATTCTATCAAACCACGCCATCACCCACACATTTGAAAGCGAGATGGATGAATAAATCCATATATTCTATCATACCAAACCCTGCCATCACCCACACATTGAACGATGTGGGAAGACCAAAAGAAGGTCGGGTGGATTTTATACTCCCCCAACTTACAATAAAAAATCAACCCAACTTATAATAAATTTTATTCCTGCTTTATGGATGGTGATTGAGGCGAATCTCCACTGCCAATGTTGAACTCTTTGAAAATCCATCCAGGACTCAAGAGTGAAGTTGAAACGGGTTGCCCAGGTTCAGAAATGCACACCCGTTAGTGCCTGTCCATTCAGAGGCAACATCAGAGCATTTATGGCTCATGTGCATAGGTCTGCTGCCAGAACTTGAAGTTTGTAATCAAGCAGCAGCACAAACAGAGCACATTGAATGCGAAAGTGTTAGTAGATTAGCAAGGGAATTAAGTTACCTGAAATATATGGTGTCCTATCTAGCCAGTATCAATTGGAATGTCCAACAAAAAGCCTGAAAACAAAAAGGACAGACTGACCACCACACCTGTCAAGAGCCTCGATTTCCTCACAAGAAACCATTAACTTAATTATCTCTCATACTTTATAAGCATAATCATAATAACAACAAGACAGCTGGGTTGTTTTTTAATGACCCTCGTCCTGCCTGTAAGATCTGCCTCTGATCGTATTTTCAGAATCGTCGCTGAGGTGAGTAAAGAGGTCATTTGAATGTACTTGAACCTTGTCTGGGATTGTTCTTGCTCGTCATAATATTTTGCCTTGCCTCCCCGCCTGTAACCTGTCTTTTCTCACTGTTTTGGCTACACTTGCATTGCTGCTGCTGCCCGTTAGTTTAAAAAACTGCATTATATTTCCCACAGCATCTTACGCAGTCACAGAAACTTGCTGCCCATTTAAACAATCCCCTCATTTCTGCTCTTCTGATGAAAGTCAGGCGACATGTTTCAGTAAAATCTGAACCCAATCACACGTTCTCTCAACGGCAGAAAATCCTTTTCTGAGTCCTGGAGGTTGTTGTGCATCCTCAAGTTCAGCAGCAGCAGCAGCAGCAGCTCTAGAGTCTACGCCCATTTACAAGTGTTTTAGTCAATTACCATCGAATTAGTATGATTTGCCCGAAACAAGTGGGAGTTTGTCTTGTTGTGTGTTTTAGGGTTTTATAACCAAAAGAGGCAAAATTTACTCATGGAATCGAGTGGTTTGAAAGGGTTTAGTATGATGGTATGGTAGAAAACGGCCATGAATGGTAATGAAAAACCAGCTTCTACTAGGGTTTCCTGCATGGATCATTCTTGAATCCTTACTACCCATGTTGGCAAAAGCGGCTGGAACTAGAATAAGCCTCAAGTATATGCAGTGGGTTTTTTCAAGCAACACAGGTTTGATTTGTAAGAGCTAGAGATTAATGCAGCTGATGCGTATGGGAGGAGAAACTATGAACTATCACTCTGGGATTCAAATGCACGGTGCTAGGCCTCCTTTCACTCCAGCACAATGGCAGGAACTGGAACACCAGGCATTGATCTTCAAGTATATGATGGCTGGAATCCCTGTGCCTCCTGATCTCCTTATTCCTATCAGGAAGAGCTTGGAGGCTATCAATGCTGGACTGTTTCATCATTCACATCATATTCATCCCAATAGTAAGGTTTCAACTGTTGCTGGTTATGTGTCACAATCCCATTTTAAGAATTTTTTGGGCATCAATTTAGATGCATATAGAAACAGCATAAATACATATATATAAACCCTAAAGGTCAATTTGGATAGTTATTGAAAATAGTATGGAGAGACAGATTGTAATGTAGTTCTAGTACTCTAGTAAGTCTTTGCATTCAAATCTGCAAACTGTCCTGTAGCTGTATGCATTTTTTTATTCTGACTACCCTTGTGGATGTTAGGTATGCCTAGACCTCGATTCAGCCAATGTTGTTTATAGATTTGGTTGTGTTATTATTGTTTGCTAGAACCCAATATAATCTAGTTTACTTGGTGTTTTTTGCAGTACCTTGGAGCTCTCCATTTCAGTTGGGTTTTGCCAAAAACTGTGACCCAGAACCTGGTAGATGCAGAAGAACAGATGGCAAAAAGTGGCGTTGCTCCAAGGATGCATTTCCTGATTCAAAATACTGTGAACGCCACATGCACAGAGGCAGAAATCGTTCAAGAAAGCCTGTGGAAACACCCGCCTCTCACTCCTCATCCCTAAGTCTCTCAACCGCTAGTGCTCGTAATAATAGCATTTCATCGATCACAAACAATACACAGTCACATGTACCCTTCGCCACCCCTTATTCCACCTCTCGGCTTGCAGGAGCAGGAATAGTACCACCACCTTCTAGTGCCAACAGCAACAGCAGCAGCAACAACCAATTCAATACTGATGCAGGATCCTATTCAATCCCCAATAAAGAGTACAGGTATATTATTGCCATCTCCATAACAAAAATCCATGCAATGCTACTTAGTTTAGTGGTTCAATATACAGGTATATTGCTTTATCTATAACTAGCATCCTTAGACTTAGTTTTGTTGCTCAATATCATTGATTTTTTCATAGGATCCCTAAGTGCTTATTGTAGAGCTATATAAAATTGATCTAGAGTACTTATTTCTTTAGAGTGGTATTGCCAAATTTCTTGTATGATTTTATTAGGTATATGAAAGGAGACATCGATGAGCATGTGTTCTTCTCCACTGAAGTTTCTGGGTCATCAAGAGGTCTGGGGATCGATTCCCAGTCAATGCTCAGTTCATCTGTGCACAGTGGATGGCGTTCCTTGATGCCTTCAAAAGTGAGCCCATTCAGTTCCCAGTCCAGCTTCCCTACTGATGCTGCTACAAAACAGCAACATTCCTTTTTAACCAGCAGTTTTGGAGCTGTGCAGGACCAGCCTGTTAATGTGAAAATTGAACAGCAGCCTCTGAGGCATTTTTTTGATGAGTGGCCAAGATCAAGGGATTCATCTACTCTTTCATGGACTGAATTGGATGAGGAGAGATCCAATAGGAGTTCCTCCACTACCCAGCTTTCCATTTCTATTCCAATCACCTCTTCAGATTTCTCAGGATCCTCCAATTCCCGTTCTCCTACTCGTGGCTGCAAGTAAGTATTAGTTCCTTTTATGTGATACAATCCATTATGCCCAATCATCATGTCAAACCCTAACAGTACTTTCTATCTATATTAAAAAAACTCCCAAGTATTCACAAATCACTTCTCACAAGTGGAGATCTGAACTTGTTTCCTAAACTATTTGGTTCTCAGTGATCTGCAGCAGTTTCTACAATATAGTTTCCATTGATTGTATTAGATATTAGATTTTAAACGTTTCCAAGAGATCATCATGTACATCAACTTCTGAACATTGGCAGGGATATTGTTATTCAGTTACTTTTTAAAATTGTGTGTTGTCATTGTTTTCGTTTAATATATTGTGGATGGGTTGGCTTGCAAAATAATGCTGGTGTTCCTACTGTTCATGGTTGATTTTTGTGTAAATAGTCTCTTGATTCTTGCTCTCTTCTGTTTGCAATATCCAGTCCCATACAAATTCTAGTTCTATTCTATCCTATTCTATCTAGCAGAAATAGAAACTGAACTAATTATAATAATAGTTTATATTTTATAGTATTTATTTTAAGTTAACTGTAAAAAATTCAATTAGAGACTGAATTTAGAGGGCCCATATGTGTAGTTGGGTTTAAAATGATTGTATTCATCCAATCCAATCAGGGCTGAATAGTAGGGAGAAAAAAAAATCATTCTAATTTCGGATTTTTTTAACGTAAAAACCTATTATAATCAAATACCTTTTGAACTTCGGGCAGCCTTATTGACAGTGAGTACACTTATTGAGTTCGCTGAATATATCATGCTAGTGCGCCACGAGTCCAAACTTTCCTCTTTTTTCTTGCTTTTTGGAGTACGTGTAGAAATTTTGCAGCAGACAATTATTATTTGCATGGATTATGCTACCTAATGAGTATTTATTTATAGCAGCACTTATCGGCATTGTCAGTTTCACTGCATTCGCAAGTAATACTTTGAACGTCTTTACGCGTTTGAGACGAGGTTCGTTTTGGATTCAGACTTCTCAGATTACACGGTCGAGTAGGCACATCAAAGCCAAGCATGGGCTCGTTTTCCAAGGCAAAAACACACCCATAACTTATATGAAATTAATTCAATCAGAGTTAGAGGGGAACCTAGCTTATACTGAATATTTTCAACAAGTATTGTTTCTAGTTGAATCAATCTAAGAACTCAATTCTCTTTGTGCTGCCATTTCAGCCATTACGACTGTTCTACATGATGCACGAAACTAGCATAGATCCATTATAATCCCAGATATATTAAGCTATATTATATTCAGATAGATTAAGCTATATTATATTCAGATATATTAAGCTATATTATATTCAGATATATTAAACTATATTATATTCAAGTATATTCAAGTACAGAGTGATAAGATTTGAAGTTAAGATGGATTTAGGCTATATCTATATTTAATATCTTTTTTATTATATTATATTTTATTATATTATATTCAAGCTTTTTTATTATATTATATTTTATTATATTATATTCAAGCACAGCAATGAAGAAGATTTGAAGTTAAGATGGATGTACGTTATATCTATATTTAATATCTTTTCTTTCTTTTTTACATCCTTGTTTCAAACTGGCAAACATTTTTCCTATCATTTTTACATCCTTAGGTTTCAAACTGGCAAACATTTTTCCTATCATTTTTACATCCTTAGGTTTCAACCTGGCAAACATTTTTCCTATCTTTTTTACATCCTTAGGTTTCAAACTGGCAAACATTTTCCCTTTTTTATTTATATTTACTGGCAAACATTTACATTTTTCCTTTTCTATTTATATGAGTGTTATGTATATTAGATTACACCTCCACCTCTCTTCTTCCGTCCGCTGTAGGACCACCCAACTTCTCTTATTGTAATAATAATAATATGTTTTGGTGATTTGCTGTTTGGTAACTAGTTTGATGTCTGACAGTAGTTTAGATATAAGCTTTAGCATGTAACATGCAGTTACCAGTGTATTTGATAAAAGAGTCATTGTTATATCTGTAGATTTCAAAAGATGCAATCAAATGCACTTATTCAATTGGATGAATAATTGGATGTTAGAGTGTGAGCTTTCATTGCATTTTACTTAATAAGTTTTTGGTATCTTAACATGGTATCAAAGTTATTTGGGATTTGAACGATATAGCCTTGCAATTATTTCTTTAAAACTCTTTTAGGTGAGGGATTGATAGTCTGCCCTAAGCTTACGAGATGCATATCCAAGTTGATGGATGGTTACATTGGATACAATGTTTGAGTGAATAGATTTCAGGTGAGGGATTGATAGTCTGCCCTAAGCTTACGAGTTGCATATCCAAGTTGATGGATGGTTGCATTGGACTCAATGTTTGAGTGAATAGATTTCAGGTGAGGGATTGATAGTCTGCCCTAAGCTTACGAGATGCATATCCAAGTTGATGGATGGTTACATTGGATACAATGTTTGAGTGAATAGATTTCTGTTTAAGTAAATAGTTTTTTATATAATTCTAGTTTAATAGAATTTATGAATAGTTTTACAACCACATTGATCTATTCTGGTCATTTATACACATCAGTTCAATAGTGTTTTTGATCTATTCTGGTCATTTATAGACATCAGTTCAATAGTGTTTTAGAACAAAGAAGTTGCCTCCACATAGCAATTAGCGACCAGCATTTAGAGATTCAATGTGGAAATGCAAGCAAAAATATGACAAAACGTTGGCCACAATTTTATTTACTCTAATGGATATGAAAAGCGTTAAACACAAATTTTGTAAGTGTAAAAGATTCATAATAGATGGCCTTCGAATGCATAGATGGCCACTATTTTGCATGATGTTACATGATGTTAAGTGACTAATTGACACAAAGTAGGTTCTTTAGAGTGCACTTAGCTTCTCTAGGTGCAACAAGGATAAAGGTTTTAGAGGAGAATAATTTCATCTTTATTTCAAATTTATGGGATATTAACTTTTCAAATTTATAAAGAAGGAAGGTTTGCACTCGGATGAATTTTTGGTTGTTACCAATTATATATTTATATATATGCTTACATGGATTTATATATTTATATATGCTTACATGGATTTGGTTAGTCTTAATTATATATTTATTTATACTATATTGTAGAGGATATCATAGAGGATATCATAGGGTGGAGTATATACAAGAGTATGTACACTTTATGCATTAGAGGATATCATAGGGTGGAGTATATACAAGAGTATGTACACTTTATACATTTATTGGGAGGCAATAAATGCTAAAATGTTATATGGGGAGGCAAATTCACATTTTAGCAATGAAATTGTTATGTGGAGGCGAGTTATTGGGAGGCAAATTCATATTTTAGCAATGAAATTGTCATGTGGAGGCAAGTTCTTTTTTTCTAGAGGACACCAATTTACTTTTAGAAATAATTTCATCCTAATTTCAAATTTATGGGATATTTGCTTTTTAAATTTATAAAATTGCAATTTTATGGGATATTTGCCTTTCAAATTTATAAAAAATCAATGTTTGAATTTGAAAGCAAAGGCGGGTTTGTAGTGGGATGAATGTTTGGTTGTTACCCATTATATATTTATATATGCCTTTTGGTTGTTACCAATTATATATTTATATATGCCTTTTGGTTGAAGGAAGGTTTGTAGTGGGATGAATTTTTGGTTGTTACCAATTATATATTTGTATATGCTTTTGGTGGTTACCAATTATATATTTATATATGTTTTTGGTTGTTACCAATTATATATTTTTATGTCTTAATTATATATTTATCATAGGGTAGAGTATTTACATCTTTAATAAAATTGTTATGTGGAGGAAAGTTCTTTGTTCTATGTATAAGGGTGTAAAATTATATCTATATATATATATATAACTTTTACTTCATATGAATGAAACAATGATATTAATTAGAGGCTTGCGAAGAGATATTTCACTATACAAGGGATACTGTATAAGGGTGTAAAATTTTATATATATATATATATATATATATATATATATATATATATATCTTTTACTTCATATGAATGAAACAATGATATTAATTAGAGGCTTGCCAAGAGATATTTCACTATATAAGGGATACTGTATAAGGGTGTAAAATTATATATATATATATATATATAACTTTTACTTCATATGAATGAAACAATGATATTAATTAGAGGCTTGCCAAGAGATATTTCACTATATAAGGGATACAATTAATTAAATTAAATTATTTTTTTGGTTAGTTTTTTTTGCAAACCAATGAGATTAACAAGAGAAATTGTGGAGAAGATTGCACTTGATTTAGGCCATTCCAATTTATATTCATAGTAGTCTCAAAAAAAAGTGTTTTAAAATAATAACTTGTTATAAATTACTCTACCTAATAGCCTAAAATTAAATTGTTATTGTTAATTATACATTAATTGGTATATAAACGCACACACAATTAGGTTGTAAGGGATTTGAGTACTCAAGATATTTAGGAAAAAGATTGTATCAATTATTATTATTTTATGACAATGAACCATAGATTGAGCTATTTACAATTTGGGTTCACATTTTGAGTATTTACATTTTATTATTATACAAGGCCTTGCCTTAGAGATGCATGTTATAATTTTTAAATAAGTAGAGCATCTTAGGAATGTTGTGGGAGATGACACTATTTATATGATTCCTTAGATATGCATTACACATATGCATTATACTAGCAACTTAAAGTTGCGATTACAAAGTTGCATATCTATGACCTTAATATTATATGAATGCATTTATATGTTTACCTACCCAAACGCCTTATAAATTTAATCAAAATGAAAATGTGTTTAATGCACCCACATGCCTTATAAATTTAATCAAATTTAATACATTGTACAAAGTGTTAGAAGGTTTTTCCACTTCCATCTTAGTTAATAAATTATCCTAGTTTAAATCTTGGCTCAAATTTGCGAGGTTTTTCCACTCCCATCTTAGATAATGAATTAGCCTAGTTTAAATCTTGGCTCAAATTACCCTGTTTAAATATTGGCGGGCTGTAATGAGAGAAAACATGATAAAATATAAGAACAATGAAAATGTTGGTTCTTGGTGGGCTCATTTGGTGGGTTGTAATGAGAGAAAACATGATAAAATATAATAACAATGAAAATGGTGATTTGAATTTAGAAATGGTTTAAATCTTGGTGGGCTCATTTGGTTGGTTGTAATGAGAGAAAACATGATAAAATATCAATGAAAATGGTGATTTGAATTTAGAAATAGTATAAAATGAAAGGCTAAATGAATTTAAAATTTATAGCTAAAAATATATTATAACTTTGCATTCACCATCCGCTTTATTAGAATACATTGGAAAATTTCCAATTCTCACCATCCGCTTTATTAGAGGACATTGTCCTCAATTTATGTTTAATTACTATTTAATGAGGAGCTCGCACCTTCCAAAGAAATACCAAAAAAAAAACAAACATTGAATCATGTGTGGATGTGTAGTTGGGGGTTTTCATACAAACACATGCGCATATAGAAGAGTCTTTTAATTAGTGGAAGAATGTTCTCTCAAAGGAAATAATTTCATAATAAAAAGTAGTTGGATATTCTCACTAATAAGAAAAATAGATTTATGTTGAAGCTCACTGAAGGGACAACATGACAGAAAATATGTCGTGTAGGAAACGAATAAGATGAATTGTATAACTAGTTTCTATGTCTTGGAGGAAACGAATAGAAGGAATTGCATAACTAGAGCCATATTTGGAAGGATTGAATTAATATTGCTTCTACTTCATGGTGTAGTATTAGGAAATTAAATGAATTGTCATTATAAGGAAAATGAGGAGATGGAGGATTACATAATGCATGGAACCTCATTCCGGAGTGGGAATTTTCCTCAGTTGGTTGGAAAAATATTGATAGAGTAGAAATTTATTAAAATAACTTTGAATGAACAAGGTATATTGATCAAAGGGGATAGCGTGGAAAACAATTTTGGATGATTCTCAACACCATAAGCTTATCATGTAGTGAAGTAGAAATAATTTAAGCCAAGATAATCTTTAAAAATTTAAATATTGTAACATGTGTTTTAGACAATTTTTTTTAGTTTGAAAGTATTATGCATATAAATATGTAGAAAAATGTTCAATATTAAACATATCCTTTAACTTAAATAATTTTTTAGGTAAGAAAAAGAAAATTTTGAAAGAAAAAATAATCAATTAAAAAATAAAATATAAAACATAGTGTTAACTTGTTTCATTCTTTTCTTTTTAGAAAAATACTTGAGCAGAAAGTAATTGAACAAGAGGGAGAAGAGAAAAATAGGAGGCAAGCTTGTATGTTTTAAACCATTGTTCGCAATTTTGTAGGTGTTGTGTCACCCAACATGATGATCATACTAGTGACATTTCCCAATGTCTAACTTCGATTACCTTAGAACTATGAAGTGAAGTGGTGTCACATTACACTATATCTTTAAAGTGTGTGAAGGAAAAGGCCATATGCAGTTCCTTTGTTACTATAATATTTGTGATCTAAAGGAGTGATGTTGAGTAGGGTGTGAGTTGGTAGGAAGTTGTAGATATGCAACTAGCTTTTTGACATGCTGAGTATTTTAATTGCCATTATCAATGATAAAATAAGTTGAGAAATTAAGAGATCTTTTACTTCATTGATTTCGCTGAAAAGGACTTTCTTTAAACATGTTGAATAATATTGACAAAACTTCAAACTATGCATTTAGAGTGATTGATTGATGTTTGTAATCTTTGTCTTTTGGTTTAGGTTGTTTTTGTGTGAGGAGATATTTAGTCTCTTTCTTGGCTTGAGAAAAGTTGCATTCTTTAGTGGAATGATTGTACTTTAAGATATTTGTATTGATTTTTTACTTCACCATGAAATAGAGATGGTTTTTCTAAGTCTTTTAGTTATCCCTTGGGGTTGAATCGAGTTTTTGTAGGTAGAATGGTTTCATGGAGTGCATTTTTGTTTACAAATTTAGATTAAGTTTGTTTTTAGTGAGTATACACACGCATACATTTCTTTTTTCCTTAAGACTAGGAAGTAGATTAGAAAGAAACATGATTTTAAGTAGCTCATGTTTCTTTCTAATCTACTTCCTAGTCTTGAGATAGAAGGAAATATTGTACTTTAAGATAATTGTATTGCTTCTTTCTTTCACCATCAAATAGAGATGGTTGGTGTAAGTCCTTTAGTTATCCCTTGGGGTTGAATGGAGTTTTTGTAGGTGGAAGGGTTCCATGAAGTGCATTTTTGTTTGCAAATTTATATTGAAGTTTGTTTTTAGTGTGTATATACACACATTTTTTTTATTTCTTTCTCAAGACTAGAAAGAATATTAAAAAGAAACATGCATCTAGAAATGCTACTTAAAATCATGTTTCTTTCTAATCTACTTCCTAGTCTTGAGAAAGAAGGGAATATATATTTGCTTCTTTCTCAACGCTGGAAGTAGATTAGAAAGAAACATGATTTTAATTAGCTTTTCTAGATTGGGAATTTATAACTTCATCCAAAGCTGGTTGAAAAATCAATATATTGTTACTAATTAATTTGTGAATTGCACTAGTTGAAAATAATGCCAACAAGTTCTTTGAGGCTTGGTATAGGTAACTTTTTTTTCATGATAAATTTGAAGTTAGTTAGTAAAATATTTCATTTTATTAGTACAATTATATTACGATATGAATTCTCCTATTTAAAACAATGACTTCCATGTAAACTTCAAACTTTAAAATATTGTTTTGGGATCTTAATATAAACCTTAAACTTTAAGATATTGTTTTGCATTTTTTATGCTCAAGTCTTGAATTATGTTCAATTTTTCATAATTAGGTGTTGAGGTTCTTACCATTGTGTTTTTGAATTTAAATATCTCTATTCACTATTTGTTTCTTTCAATGGGAAAACAATGAGTGGTACTTTTGAATTTAAGTATTTCTATTCACTAATTTTTTCTCTCAGTAGAGAAACAATGACTGGTTTTGGTCGTGCATGAGTGGTTAATTAACAAAAAAGTCACCTGGAATAGGCTCGTCACTCCTCACATTACCTTAGTTTAGTGTTTGATGTGATTGGTAAGTATTTATTTAAGAGAATTGATATGGGTTGATTCTTTCAAGCACTTCTTTTTGTATAACTTATTAACATTGTAAGGAATTATCAAGGAAGCTACGAGTAGCATAAAAACCAATAATGAACTAAGAAGTTCGTGACAACATTTGGTAATGCGATTTTGCGTCAATTCGACGAAAAATATGAACATTGAAATAATTTTTGTACCAAGAAAGAGGGTGTCAATTGCTTCAAATTTACAACTCACAAATTTTGATGTTCGTTGAAGAGGGTATATTTAGTTTGCACTCATTTGTATGTAAGTATTATGTATATATTTGAATACACATAAAATTCAAAATTTGAACATGCATGTAATTTATATTTCCACATATTTTGATGTTCATTGAAAAGGTTATATTTAGTGTGCACTTATTTTTATATAAGTATTATGCATATATTTGAGTATTACATAAAACTCAAAAATTGAACATGCCTGTATACGTGACATGTATAGTTTTCATTTAGCTTATTTTTTTTAATAGTAGAAGGTAGTTGGAATTCTTAAATCTAACAAAGCAAACAGTAACATAGTAAATATCATGTATACAAAAGTGAGGTTTATTATCCATGAACAAAGTAATTAAAACTTGTAGAAACATAGGACTAAGAGATAGCAAAAATTAAAACACCGCTGCCAGTTGCAATTGCACCTGAAGTAGCACCAAGGCCTGTTCATAGATGATGATCACTGATGATTGAGCGTGGGAGGTGGCTCCCTGCATTGGAGTATTTCTTTCTCCATGAACTCTATCCTTGCATCAATATCCAGATAAAGAAATTGTAGCTCCTCCATGTGTAGAGGTAGCTCATCCTTACTCTCATTATGTTGAGCCCAAGAGTTGCTTAATGTGCTAATAAAGGTAAATGGTGTACATTATTGGTTTTGGCGAGCATGAGCATTGCCTAGGTCAGGCACCTAGTTTGAGATTGTTGCGATATATTTGATTTGGAGAGGTTCTCTCTATCCTCAATGACCTCTTGCTTCATATCTTGAATTTCCTATTGCACTCCTAAATGATTTTGTGGTTGGTATCATTTGGTTGAGGCATGAGCTTTGAAACGAGCTTGAGCACAACAAGGATTCCATGGATGACCCTCTGTTCCTCTACAAGCTTTGGCTCTTTATTGGGTGACGGTGGGGAGCAGGGGAGAAATGAAAAGAAAGGGGTGGGAAAAGAAGGGAAAAACAACGTGGATGGGGTAAGAAGTAAAATACAGACAAGCAAAAGAATAGCCAAAAGAAAGTCGTTCTTCACCCAAGGGTGATGGGCTAGATGGAAATCCAAGCAAGACAACATGCGAAAAAGTCCAAGACTAGTCCACTATAGAGCCTCGTGATTAGGACTATAAAACAAATGTGGAGTGAGCTTGAAACAAAATAAAATGCAAGGGTGACGTAATACATTCCACAATGCAAAGTCTAGTTCATTTGTGACCTAGATTTCCATGGAGTTCTGAACGAAGAATGCCTTAAGCATGACACAAATCTATTATGCTATAGAATTCCAAGAGAAAAGAAGGAACCATGCTAGGAGGGCCTGGTCCTTCCTCTAGACAAGCACACATAAAAAATAAGGGAAATACCAAATAACAATGATAGTTTTGGGGTGGTTTTCTTGTCCAATTTATCCAAAAAAAACTATAGTTATAGAATGTGTTTGGGACTTGCTGCCATTATTTCTCGCACAACAAATTGTCTAGGGGTGATAACCATCATCAATAGTCAAGCCCATTTTGATTTCCATACGCAAAAGACCATTAACATTTTTGGCCTATAGTTTCACCCAACTCTTGCTTCCATAGGGTGTATTGAATCCCTGTTACTTCATATTCAATGGAGAGGGGGGCCACTGCGATGTTGTTGTTAGATGCTTCACAGGGGTGAAGTGGGTCAATGCCCCCTCACCTGTCCTCACACGTATCTTTTTTCACCCCATACATAAAGATTACTCCAACAAGTCATTGATTCACTATAGTTAAAAAAAGAAAAAGAAAAAGAAAGGAAAACAAAACTTAACTAAAATCTATTAATATTAGACTAAAATCCATTAAATATTGAAGGATGAAATTTAATATCTTATTTAATGAAATGTTTTAATTTATGAAACATTATCTTTCATTTGACATTTAATTTAAACATCATCTTTTATTTTATATTTATTATTTTAAAATAACATTTAAATTCACTTTGTTAAGAGCAGTGCTTCACCCTCTTTTATAGGAGGGCTATTCTTCACTTTTGCCTTGTATAATTTGATTTACAAAACATACAAATATACAATGAGTCTGAAAACTATGATCCAATAGTTAGATGATGAAGTTTGGTCACTACAGAATCTGTAGTCCAATCCTAGACAAGATTATATACACCTCAAAATTACTTCAAATATGATTTCTTTAATTAAAAAAAAAAATACACTTATTTATTTCAATAATAATATAATATACAAGTATATCACAATTATTTACCATAACTTCATCTCATATATATGTATCACAATTATTTACCATAACTACAATGATGTGATTTCGCTGGTTTTACATATTCATGGATTTTTGGGCTGCAACACACAGTGGTGGATTTTTTCACTGATGCGATTCTTGGTTCTTCTTCATCGTGACAGCCCAATCCCCTTTCATCGTGATTCGTGACTCACCCTAATTTATTTTACAAGAGGTGACGATAGAATTATCCTTCACTATAATGGTCCAATTCTCCTCATTGTTACCCATCACATGTAAGCTTGTCTCCTTTGGAATGAGGCATTAATCGCAAATATAAATGATCTTTGAAAAAATAGACTACTTTTTGCTCACTTCTAGGAAATCATGGAGATCTATTGAAAATATTTATGATTATGGAGATATATGAATTAAAATAATTTTAATTATTTATATATTATTAAAATAAAATTTGGGAAAAAAAATTTGTGAAAAGGAAAATGTGTGGTTAGCTCAGGTTTAATATTTAATTAATAATTTTTTTATTTTACAAAATGTGTGATTAGTTCAATTTTAATATTTAATTAATAAATGTTTTATAATTTTTTTAATAAAACATTGAAAATTTTATAACATAAATAAAAATATAAAAATATTGTAAGTATTAATAAAATATTGAAAAATGTAATAAAAATAAAATTATTAGAAATGAAAATAAAAATATATTGATATATTTTTATCTAGATAAATTTGTGTTGAAATGTTATATATTGTCTATTTAAAATTATAATGTTGAATTTACTAAAATTTGTAGTATATATGATATTTTTTTATGTTATCATTACATATAAAGAAAGTACATTCTATATATGTACTATAAAATAATGTGTATTTTGGTGAGGTTCATAATAAATATACATTATTAAATAATAAAATAATTTAATCATAATTATATATTGTGTGTAATTTTTTTTGGTAAAAATCACATCAAAGTAAATTTAGTTGACGCGTTTCGAACCAACCAGTGTGGTTAATCATGATGACAAGATGAGAAATCTGATCACGTAACCCATTTAAATAGATAAGTAAATAAAATCAAAATAATAATAGTTTATTTATTTTTAGAATAAATTAAACTCACATCATTAGGATTTGGTCAATGATGTTATTAATCTTAAAGACATTTATCTAAAATAATTATATAATAATAAATAAATAACTAAATAATAATCGTACAATAATTAAAAATAATAATAACAAAAAGGTGGATACTAAATTTAGAGTGGAGATATCTCTACTTTGTTAACAATACATTTTATTTTTGTTATGCATCAAATGATATAGAGGACAATATATGATATACAAAAAACAAAATAGTTTGTTTTCCTTCAAAATGGACACTCTAGAGACTTTGCAAGCTTTAATAATAGGTATTTCCACATCATAAATTTAAACAAGTAACTCCTTTATGTAGAAATAATACAACAAGCATGTATATCATGGATTCAATCTGATCTAACAATGTACTAAAGTTAAATACTAAATCACTTCTGCAAATCTTTCGTGGAATTAAAAACACAATTGCCAATCACATGAAGCAAAGAAGAATCAAGCAAGCCACAACACAGATAATTTCTCGGGGAAAGCTTGCTGCTCAAACTCCCACTATCTTTTATTATATATTCAACATGGAATCATGAAACAATTACATACAAATCTTCTCACTAGAGTCCTCGTGTACTCAACTAATTGTCTCACACTCCCATACATAAAATTGACCAATACTTAGCCAGTTTACCTCCTCTAGACAGCCTTCCTTGCTTGCGCAATCCCTAATGAATGCAATCACTAAAGAATAAGAATTTTGGCTTTCCTTGATTGCGCAAGTATCATGGGCAGTCCAATGGGTGTTGGGTTGCATGGGTGAACTCAATAATCCTACAACTGATAGTCAACTTCCCTTTCACTTAGAGCTCAAGTGGGTTGGGTTGCATGGTTGAACCCAATAATCCGTCAACTTCCCTTTCACTTAGAGCTCAAGTAGGTCTCCACTCGATCTAACATGCGTGCAGTTAATAATAATAAATCTTTAATTGCATGTGAAATCACTGATTGTGAATTAGTTAATATTTAATTCACTTGATTTCTCACTACTGTATCTAACGATTTCAACTAGCACAACTGAGTTTAACTCACTTAACTAAGTTAAACTGATTACAACCTGCATTAAATAATGCACCAGTGCACTTTGAACTATGTTACAACTATAATTACTCTGCATGCCTCACCAACTACTTCTAACTCGAAATTCATGAGTTAACTGAGTTTATCACACTCAGTTAACTATTACAAGTTATTTTGAGACTAGATTACATTTTATTGTCCATCTTAATTAAGGGATACCTAAAATATACATGCACCAAATTTAGCCCCGTGGGCCCCACCCTAGCGTAGGTGCTTAATGCACTAGACATGGGTGCTGAAATTTTCTTGTTGAATTTCAACACTTTGAGTCTTGTTATTCTCATATGATAATTTATCCCACAATACACAGGAGTTGCATTTTCAATATTTCCTATAAATAGTACTTATAGTGAGTTTAGTATCAAGTAGCACTTATGGGATTATCTTCCTAATCTCCTTCATGTCTTGTTATTCCCAAATGATCATATCCTACAAGAAGTAGGAGTCACATTTTCAATTCTCACCCATAAGGAGTATTTATAGTGAGTTTAGTATCAATTCACTATTCAGGCTATCTTCCTAATTCGTTTATGTTAATGTGGAGATCTTGGAAAAAATCTTCATTAGATTGTGAATAATGTTATCATAATGGGATTGCAATGTGTGTTTTAATATATGTGCTACGATATGGTCTTGAATGATGGTTGTTTGGTCTTTAAATAAGACTTGTGGATGTCATGCAAACATTAATTCAAAGATTGAAATGTGAAGGTTTTGATAACTTTGAAGTGTTATGACATGTGTACTTGCATAACATTATGTTTTGAGTGATAGATGAAGCACTGATATATGATGTAATTGTTATATCAATGTAATCCTAATTTGACATGTATAACCCTTAAAAATGTTGGACTTGTATAAAGTGTGTTTGTAAGTTTAGTTAGTTGTGATTTAACCCCTTTTAAAAATGACAAGAAAGAGACGTGTTGATCACAGATGCTATAAATATTTAAAACACATAACACCTTGTTAACATTGTTCTTGTGTAAAATGGTATAATCTCAAAGCTTTAGCTTTGAGAGGATTTTGTGACCATGATTGTTGCAACAAATGGTATTTTATTGCTTGTAGGGAAGTATTGCTTGACAAGGACGAGACAATGATGTTGGATTGATAATAAGCACTCACTGCTAGGGTGTGTCCACTATAAACCATGATGTCATCTTTGTGTTTGCTTAATTTTATCCCTAGTTTATTAGTGCCTTATTTTTTAACATGTTATTTACTTGTGATAATTGTGGTAATGTGCTAGCATGAAATTTAGAAGTTTATTTCTTTTGAAACATAAATTTTGAATTAGTAGTGAAGAACATTCCCATCAATTTGTTGGGACTATCATTACAACATAATATATATATGGTATATTTTTATTTCCCCACCCAAAGAACTTTGAGTTTTACCCCATGCCCACTTCTATGGTGAACAAAGGTGCCATTGGAGCAATAAAGTCGGTTTTGTGACTATCTCAAAGATGAAAATGCTATAACCATTAATACTTTGAATTAAATTTAATTTGAGCTTATTGTTAGTAATGTCATGCTAAATTTGTTGCAAGTGATGGAGACTTGGTTGGATGAATTCTAGAGATGAAGTTGTCATCATATTGAATATCCGAGAGAATTGGTGTTTGGTGTGATTCCAAGAATGTTGTCCACCAATTAAGCAATGTCTCAAATTTAGTAATTATTAATAGTGATGTGACCTTTCACAACACAAGCTATGCATTTTAGTAATTACTAATAGTGATGCAAGTTTTCATAACACAAGCTATTCATGTGAAATATGATCTTCAGCAATATATTCATATATTCAAAGTGTATATTTATGAAATTTCTCTATACGGGAATTATATATTAAGAAGATAGTGAAGAAGTGGATGGACTAAGGGAAGGTATGCAAAGTGGGGTTAATGTAGCTTTGAAAGTCATGAATAATTAGGAAACCATCTCCTTGTATTCTTCTAATCCATTTATGTTTTTGCTTGATTATACAATTAATACACTAATAATATTTCATGAGATGTGATCTTCAAATATTATGCTAAGATCAAGGAATGGTTTTATATTCAAAGTGCATATTTGTGAAATTTCTCTATATGGGAATTATATCAAGAAGATAGCGAAGGAGTGGATGAACTAAGGGAAGGTATGCAAAGTGGGGTTAATGTATCTTTGAAAGACATGAATAATTAGGAATTCATCTCCTTATAATCTTCTAATCCATTTAGGTTTTTTCTCTAAGAATGAATGTTTTTTTTTTTAATATTTTGAGGGTGGGAATCAAACTTATACAATTAATACACTAATAGTATTTCATGAGACCTGATCTTCAATTAGAATGGTTTTATCATATGACATGAATGTTCTCCCTATAAAAATTAATATGTATAATTTTAGTTACTTTATTTCTCATGACATATTTTGCATATTAAATTTAATAACACATTAAACATATTTTATGAGAAGTGATCTTTAAATATCATGCATTTAAAAATAAACGATTTTATCATTTAGCCAATATCTTCCCTCTAAAAATTAATATTTATAGCTTTAATCACTTTAATTCTTGTAATATCTTTTACCTAAATCCCTTGAGATTTTAGGTAAATTAGACAAAAAAAAAAAAAAAAATGTCTCAAATCCCTTCAAAAATAAAATAGATAAACTACAACTTTAAGAATATGTATTACTTTATAATAAACTATAATTTTATTTAAAGAAAATAAAATATGTGCATATTTGTAAATTTTTACATTTAAATGACTACCCAATTAGATTTAGAAACACTTAAAAATATTATATAGTAAATTTTATTATTTTTAATTATAATTAAATTTTAATATAACATAATTTTATCCATTTATAATTAATTTTTTATTTAGAAATTCAATTTTATTGAGAAATAATTGTGATGTTGTCTAAAATAATTACTATGATAATAAATACTCATAAAATTATATAAGAAGATTGATGTTTTTATTTTTACCTCAATTTATATATATTAAATATATAAAAAAATTAATATGTGTGAGAATAATAGTTTATGTTATTTTTTTTTTTTAATTTTATAAGAAATTGTTATATTTATTTTAGGCGTATTCTAATTTATAGATAGGATAATTTTTTTCACTATAATTTAGTGGGGTGAATGCATGAAGATGGGTTACATTTTTTGGTGTAGCAATGAAATTTCAAGTTTTTCTTCTTTTATCAAATTACAACCCTCAAAATTCATATAAGAATTGTGAATTTTGATTCAGAGTAAAAATACAATATGTGGAGAATTATGTTGTCCTAAGGATATTTTTTGCAAAATATTTTAGTGTCTTATAATCTCTCAATTTTCCATTAAATGCAATATATCTCCTTGGAAATTTTCTTAAAACTTAAGAGGTATGTGTGTGTTCACTTAGCATAAATTAGTCTAAAATGTGAAATTTTAAAAATATATATATGAGCATGATCTACATGGAGAGAACTGAGTTTTTCATATTAAAAAAATAAATTTTTTAATGCAAAATTATACTTTTTATTATTTTTCGAAGTTTTCCAAGTACTATTTCAATTGCATTTGGGAGACACATGTGTTCACGTATTTTTTTTTTCAACTATTTAAATAAATTGAAAAACCAAGTGTGCCCTTTTGAATAGAACTCATAAAATAATATATTGGTATTTTTTGAAATTTGTTCGTTGTGTATATTTTATGTTAATGTTTTTTTATTCAGCCCCTTTGAAACCATCAAAAAAAAATCAAGCATTATGTTTAAAAGAAATTAGATGAAAAGTATAATATGAATTCAAAACTTTCAAATTCATATACCTATGGATAGAGGATTCTTTCACGAATCCAACATGATAAACTCCACCACTTAAGGAAAAATCTACCCTAAATACGCTAGGGTATAAAATGGGGTTGCAAAGAAATCTTCAGAAGGGGTGTTGAACATATAATTTTTAGGACCTCAGGAGCTCAATCGAGCACTTCAAATGCTCGATTGAGCGCTTAAAGTCAAAATTCAAAATGATCGATGGAGCTTTAAAGAAACCATTGATCGATCCATATATGTGGTTAATCAACGGCTCGATCAAGTCATTAACCTGCCAACCTCATACCGAATTTTATTAATGTTATTAATGGTAAATGCTATGTCTCAAGGGCTCGATCGAGCCTCTGTTGTCAACAAATAAATTAGTCTGTAAATTGGAATGTAGAAAAAAAAACATTAATTCATAGAGAAATATCAGAGCATGAAAATTCCACAAGGATTCACATCAAACATGGTAATCTGGAGATTTGGATCTAGAAAAGGAAAAAAAAATGCTAGCCACAGACGAAATACAAGAGAAATCAAGAGAAAGGACGAGAATAAGACGTCAGAGATTAAGAGAACAAGAATATCATGCAATTTAAGAAATTCATGCAAATGCAAGTAATTCAAATTGTCTCACTTCTTATATTACTTACTCAATATTATATGCATTAGGAAATATTATTGAAAATCATAAACAAATAGAGAATGAAACAATAAAACTAAGACAAAATAAGAATTGAAATTAATACCATGTAGTTAAAAAATGAGATGTAACAACAACTAAAGAAAACCATTTGAAACCATGCAAAATATTGAAAACCACTTGAAACGATGCAAATTATTGAAAACCACTTGAAAGCATGAAAATTATTGAAAACTACTTGAAACCATGGTTTATTGGAATTTTTTGAAACCATTAGAATTCATGCAAATTATGAACTACCTTTGATTGGTAATGATTTAAGATAACCCACAAAAACTAAGGATGCAATTTAACCAGAGAAAACTTTTGGAACATAATTTCCATATATTATTTACGTAAATTACAATTCATGACAATTTATGTACATGAGGGATTAGCAAAAATGGTGGTCACATAGGTGCTCCAAAACCTATACAAATTAGTTTTGTTAATGTTTGATATCCCAAGTAGGAGTTAAAAGAGAGAAAATGTGTTAAGATCTAGGAGAAATCATATCCGTACTTCCAATGTGCATGGACTAGGAAGACATTCTTTGTTAAATATATATAACAACATTAAATTTTCATAACATTCATTATAATATATGACATTTAATGTTTCTTTGAATCCTAAATGATTATCTCTACCTTTGAAAATCTCACAAGTTTCTTATTTCAATTTTCACATGAAGGTTATGAGATTTTTTTAAAGACATACAAAGTGTAATGTAGATTTGTGTTTGCACAAAAAGGAGTGTATTATTGCCTATAACTATAATGTTCCATTGAAGAGTCATGTGATTATTCAATATTAAATTCTTAAATAATAAATGCAAAAGAAATAAATTAGCATGCTTGTATTGATGATATGCTAGAAATGTTTACAATGTTAATCTTCTTAGATTGTGGCAATCTAATGTCTATTAAGTTCATCTAGTTGTTTCTCAACATGTAATCGTGAAATGTATTGGAAAATATGGTTCAAAAGTAAAAAATATGAGTTATTTATTTTAATCATTTTCAAGATTTGATGAAAATAATTGAAAACATAAAAAACATTAGAAATCCATCTTTGCATGTGCATAAAAAAAGTTCGTTGTAGAAGCATATAGTTTTTTAAATCCTCTTACCCCACCTTGTGCCCTACTTGATTGTTGTGCTAAAATTTCCATCTACATTCTCCCAAAAAACACTCAAATCATT
Source organism: Pinus albicaulis (assembly GCA_034641835.2). Classification (NCBI taxonomy): domain Eukaryota; kingdom Viridiplantae; phylum Streptophyta; class Pinopsida; order Pinales; family Pinaceae; genus Pinus; species Pinus albicaulis. Next base: position 109,171 of record JAXQQM020057908.1, read on the forward strand.
TGTGCCCTTCTTCACCACAAATGATAACAATGTACATTCATTGTTGATAATACCTTGAAGCATCTTCCTTTTTCTCTAAATCCACTTAGAAAACCTTTGTCTCTTGATTTCTTTTTGTTTCCTTATCGACAATTTCATTGTCCTTCTCTTCTCACATTTCTTCCACTTTTTATTTGGAATTGCGAAATTATCTGTTGTTATGATAAGTTCTTCCTTTAAGAAACTTCTCCATACTATTGTTTTATAGTAATTTTAGTTACACGTTTTAAAATGTTAAATGATATGGTGCTTCTAATGAATAGAAAAATTCCAACTAATTTGATTTTGTATAGTAAGTTTTCAAATATTAACATACTTAAAAATTAGTTGAATAGGTTCCTTATTGTATCATGGAGTATGCAATTATGTATTTTATGGTTTTTTAGTAACAATTTATCTTATAGTTGATTAAATTTGTATACATTTATAGATATGGATTCTGTTTTCTCTCATGAAATAAATTTGGTCCTTCAGTTTGGTAATCACTAGCTTGATTTTTCAAGAATCTCCCATTCTATAAAATTGAAAAGTTTCACCACATCATTTAATTTCTTTAAGTACCACTTCCCTCTGAAATATATATTTAGAAGTTCCCTGTATGAGAAATTAAACTTAATTTCCATTAGTCTTTAGTTCAACAACCTTGCAAATTATTATACAAATGAGTAGATTTAAATAATTGACATTGGATTTAAATAATTGAAATGTTTGGTATATGATATATATGAACAAAAGTATAATACTTTTCTTGTTATAGTAGGGATCACTTTTATTTTGGGATTTATATAGGCGTTTGAAGAAATAAAAAATTGTTGCTAAGAATAAGTAAATTTGAAAAGTTCCTTGAAATGTTTTATTTTGTTGTAGAAATCACTTTTAGCTTAGGATTTATATAATCACTTGAAGAAATGAAAATTGTTTCTAAGAAGACCTAATTTTGAAAAAGGTCAAATGACTTAGTAAATGGAGACAATATTCCTATGATCTGTCAAATTATTTAAAAAAAATTGGCAATATTGTATTTTATTAACCGTTTATAGAAATATATTTAACCACACATTATAACGACATGATACATTATAGATAAAAGAACTTTCGGAATAATCACATCATTAGGATTAGGTCAATGATGTGATTATTCCGAAAGTTCTTTTATCTACATTATGGATAACAAAAGTATTAGATCTAACGATATGATACATCTTTCACACATACTTTCAATTCAAACACTTTGTCTGTGCACTAGATTCACCTTGCACACACCATCACTACTAACCAATTTGCTTTACTAACCATTATAATAAAGTAATGGAGGCTTATATTTTACTTTGAAATTTTGCACACAAACATATGCACACATTGTATAATTAGGAAAGAAGTAAGTGGTCCATCACCCACACATAGTATGCCCACAATTTCACTTGCACACACATTCATCACACACACTAAGCTCAATTAAATTTTGTATAAAGTGTATTCACTCTCTAGAATATTTGTACCTAAATTAGTTTGGCTTATATTTTGTTGCACAACCTAAGTGAATCAAAGCCTTTCTAAAAACAATATTAACCTGAACACACTAAATTCCCCACGGGGCCACAAGATAATTTATAGTTCAGGCTAGGACCATGGCAATAGGTAACACATAAGCCGTCACGGTCTTTTTCCATATCAGAACATAAAAAATTGTCTTTTAGGGAGCTCAAAATCCTGCATCATCCAGTGAAAAATCCGACACATTGAGAGAAACTCATGAAGGGGGTAAGGCCTAGGTGGAAGATTATCACGGAGCTTCATGTTGTATCCCAACACGTGGTAGGGGTTCCGGGTCCAAAAATAACAACCTGAAGCTAAGATTCATCCATTCCCACTGGATGCCGGTAACTTAGTGGCAAATTATTAGGGCATATTTCCCCATAGGTTGAGGTGCAGGAGCACTTAGACTTGAGGTGATCTTGGTCAAGCTACTGGAAGCGTCGCCAACTCTTTCGGGACATAGCTAGTACGTTTGTCCACTATAACACTCTCCATACTTTGGTTGGATTTTTGGATGATGGAAGCATCACTAGTGACATTTATGATGTAGCCCCACTACCTTATTCTAAAATATTCACAAGGCCTAGTTACTACTTGAGTAGAAGAACGTTAGGACCTTTTAGTAATTTTTCTCATACGTAAAACCTCAGATAAATATTTTTTGTCGATTGTTTCACATATTAGAATTAAAGAGAAAATTAACTATTTATTTTTCTCTTTGTCTTATGTATATGATTCATTTGGTTGTCTTAAATAAAATGTATGTGTTTAGGTGTTCTTACAAATGCAACAGTCTCAGGTGTTGTTGATTTCCTTCCTTTATTTCCAACTAATTTCTTTCTGAGAATGTAATGATTGTCATTAGTTACATGTTTCATAGGGATTATATCATCTCGAGGTTCCTCCTACATAAAATTCACATCATCATGAAAATACTTTTACCTTTCATACATGCTGAATGATTTTACCTTTCATCATATTCTGAATCACCCTTTTTTTTTGACACAGGGACTGATACTTTCACTGACTTGCTCTCTTCTTCGACCCATATTTCCTTGAGCTCAAAACCATTTTCCTTTCATGTTTCAACTTAGAACCATTGATCCACGTGGCTATAACCCTAGGGTTTCATAATTGATTTTTATTGATTGAGGATGAGTTATTTTACCTTTCATCATATTCTGAATCACCATTTTTGTTGACACATGGATGGATACCTTTACTCATGTGCTCTTCTTCGACCCACCTTCCCCTAAGATTGAAACCTTTTTATTTTCATGTTTCAACTGCGAACCCTTGGACCATTTCAACTTCTGCTACCTAGTTTCCAAGTATCAACTTGTTTTGCATTTAAATTTTCCCTAGGGTTTGTGACTAGAACGCTAGGTTTTCCAAACTGATTTTTTGAGTGAGGATGAATTCTTTTACCTTTCATCATATTCTGAATCACCCTTTTTTTTGACACAGAGACCCATACCTTTATTGGTGCTCTCTTCTTTGACCCATATTTCCCTGATATCGAAACCCTTTTCTTTTCATGTTTCAACTTATAACCCTTGGTACATGTTAAAGTTTTCTACCTAGTTTCCAAATGTCAACTTATTTCTCATTTAACTTCTCCCTAGGGTTTGTGACTAGAACCTTAGGGTTTCCAAATTGATTTTTATTGATTGAGGAGGAATTATTTTACCTTTCATCATATTCTGAATCACCCTTTTTGTTGACATAGGCCAGACCAATACTTTTACTCACCTATGCTTTTCTTCGACCCATCTTTCCCTGAGCTCGAAACCCTTTTATTTCCATGTTTCAACTTAGAACCCTTGATCCATGTCAACTTCTACTACATAGCTGTCAAGTCCCAACTTATTTTACATTTAACTTTTCTGTACGATTAGTGACTAGAACCCTAGGGTTTCCAAATTGTTTTTTATTGATTAAGGAAGAATTATTTTTCCTTTCATCATATTCTTAATTATCCTTTTTGTTGACATGAGGATCGATACTTTTACTAGTGTGCTCTTCTTTGACCCATCTTTCCTTGAGCTTGAAACCCATTTCTTTTCATATTTCAACTTAGAACCCTTGGTCCATGTCAACTTATACTACCTATTTTCCTACTATAAAATCATGTCATGACCTTCCAACTATGGTGATTTCTTAAATAAACATGTGTAAGTTTACTATTTACTTATCTTATGATGATGATTTGTGTCTTACAAGTATATTTTGTATTCCACTATGTACAGATGAAAATTGAACAACCACATGAGGGAGAAGATGTGTCCCATCAAGTTGATCAACTAGATAATGATCAAGATGTGCCCTATGGACCTGATTAACCACTAGAGGAACACATGCCCTATCAAGATTATCAAATTTCACTAGGGGAACAACATGTGCCATGTCAAACTAATCAACCACTGGAGGACAAAGACTTTCCATATGAATTTGATCAAACAATAGAAGAACGAAATGTTTCCTCTCAAGTTGACAAGAAAATAGGGACTTACAGTGGTTTGGAAAGGGGTGGACCATTTGCAAAAAAATTGGATGCAAGCACAATAGAGGACCTTGGGTAGGCTATCCCTGCTCGCACTATTAGATACCATGTCAATAACATCATTCGTAAACATTTTGAGAAACATTCAGTTGTTTCACAAGCTCATATACTAAATGGGTTGATTAAACATAATAAATTAAAAAATGCCACAAATATTTTGGTTGTCTAAGATGCTAAAATAAATAATACACATATGAATGTCAGTGAAAATATATCAAATGAATTCAATACGTTTGGAAAATCAAGAAAACCCAATGTTTGAGTTGCGCGCAGGGAAATTACAACTGCTATTGTTGCAACAAGTACATCAAGAAAACAAAAGTTGCAAACAATGTAAAAAATTCTCCATGCCTCGCTAAAAAAATTACAAAATCATACCAAATTCAAGGTTCGAGTGAATGAACATGATGAATATTCTTGTTGGGCTCTTATCAGTAGGCAACCCTACTAAGATATTATTACAATAAGAATTAAAGAATTTGTTGTACAGTTTTGGGAGAGCCATTCCCATGTTATTCTAGATAGAAATCATGTCATTTGACATCGCATAACTAAAGGTGAGTATGTGGAACACACTAAGCACATTGTAGAAATGTTCACTGTTCAAGGACTTTCAGGAAATAAATCATCATCTGAAGATATCCATAAGGATGTTTTAGAAATAGAATTCATGGTTTATTAGGCCTAACACAATCCATGACACATGTTGTTGCTAATATCATGTTGAATTGAAGCTTTCATTATGAAGCTTTCATATAGTACTTGGGCCCACAACTTACCATGCCTGTGTTAACAAACCAACAATTTTTTTGTGCGAACGCCCTTGGATCTTCTTCCCTCGAGATCAGATGAAAATCGTATTTTTTTGAGAACATAACTTTAACGCAAAAATAATTTGTAAAATGGGTGGTAATTGAATACCACTCCAGGCTACGTGTCAAACACTGAATGTTATCGCATTTTTTTTTGGATTCCGCTTACTGTTTAGAAATTATGTGAAAACCATAAATGGTTTTCGATTTCCGCCTTTATTGTTTACACAGTTCTCTTTTATTTCATGTTCCGCTCACGATTTTACTAACGCCTCCTCTAGCTTGTAAAACCATATTTTAATGTAGTTCCTACAAGAATCGCTCAATTCATTGTTCATGGTTCTATGGTGTCGTTACCTCAGAGCATCAACGCACCATCACTTCGATTGCTGTTGTTCACAGCTCCATTACTTTTCCTGCGCCTTTATCATTCCTCACTAGTGACTGCATTCAATCCAAGTATGCGAACAACTCAATCCTTTCCACGCATATTCCACTTGCCATTTTACAACTGCGTCCTTAGGACTCCATCGCATCACCATTCTCTGTTCACAATTTCATCGGCCTTCATTTACCATTCCTCTGAATAAATAAATTCATGGCATCAATGCAATTGATTTCTTCCCTCCGATTTCCTTCGAACAGTTCACCGTTGCATAATACAATGCTCCAAGATGTCGATTTCATTCAACTATATGTTCCATTCAATTTATATACAAAATCTCCAATTTGAACCCTTGCCATAGAGTTTAATCAAAACTATTTATAAACCCTGATCTCCACCATATGTAATTAGATCATCAATGCATAGATAATTGCACACCACAACATCGACATGACTGTCGATTTCTTCAATAACACACAGGACCCATTTAAAACCCCAATTACAGAGTTTCACCATACTAGTTCTCATACAATTTCTTATTGAAATCAAAGCTCATTCACACAGAATTTAAGTCAACAATATCCATATAATGCTGAAAAAAATCCTTCTATATACACAGCTGAATTTACTTACAAAATTCTTCTTGTCTTCACCATATCTTAAAAATCAATTGGCCTTGTTCAACCTACTCTAACTCTATCTCTCCAGATCTACTCCTTCTGCTTCTTTTCTCCTTTGAATGATTGTCCAGGTGTCGCTCATGTCTTCTCCTTTGCCATCAATGAAAATATTTCCAACAGATTTATGAATCATTAAAAAAATTTGACATATCACTCAGGAAGCATTGGATATGGTCATATGGTTGTGCAGGGTAGTTCAAGTCAACACACACTTTTTATTGGTTGAGTCGACTACACAGGAAGAAAAAAATTCAGCATACTTGGAGCTACTTTGAAACATGGAAAGGGTGAGCATGATAGTGTAGGTGATTGTGTGAAGCAAACACTTAGGAGGTACCAAATGAGTCATGATGCAGATCGACTCAAATCATCACTGGAGGTCGCCAACTGGTGCAGATCCCATTTAGGACATGAAGGTCATGTATCTATAAGGCTTGTGCATAGGTTCTTCTAGAATTTTGAACTTGGTGATGTGAATAGAGCCATTCCTTGGTAGTTTAATGTTTTGGAAGGAACAAGATAATTACACTGGGTGCGGAGGAAAGAAATGGGGAAATTATTTTCAATTAAGACAATAAAACTCACATATTTTTGTGAGTTTGGCATTGGTGTTGATAGATGCAAACTTGGTCATTGTGAAAAATACAGGTACGTGAAAGGATGGAAATATGTAACTCTTAATACAAAGGGACCTCATCCAATTCTGACATGACAAGAGATGCAGGATGAAGATGCCATCATTTCACTTTATCATGATTGAGTCTCTTATCTTGTAAGGGAATATACGTGACCCATCTATCATTAACAATTTCATTTATAAATTAAAATATTGAACGTATTTAACTAATACATATTTTGTATTTTGGTTATAGGCGATGATTTTTACTATCATTGCCCATGTAGGAAAAAAAGAGAATGTGGCCTACTATATGATGTGATGCACACAGGTGGAAATTAAGTTGGTGATACCATATGAAGATGAAAAATTCACATACCAAATTGGTGACATGGTTGTGATGGGCCATTTTTTTTTAAAAGGTTAAAAAACAAACCGATCACATCATTTATAGATATTTTATGCCTTAATATATATCTCTTCAATACAATCATATAGTCATAGAATCTCAAATCAATCTCATAGAAATAAAAACAAAGAAAGGTGAAATAAGGAGATGAAATATGGCATAATCAGACCATGAATGTATTATGAAGACTTGCATTCCTATGGACCATTGGCGAGATGAGTAGATGATACAAATGGAAAGCCTCAAAGCTAAGTCTATAGAAGTCAAATGTAATCTAATCTAGTATAAGAGATCTCAAATGTATGATTTTTTTAATCGAAAAATGAGACAATTGAATATTCTTGTAATTTTGTAATTTTGAATAGAGAAATATTTACCTCTTGTTTAGGATGGATTCATAATGGTGTACATATATGTTATATAAGCTTTAATTTCCTCGAGGTGTTTAAGTTTCTAAAGTACACCAAATTTCAAGGAGGTTTTATTTTTAGGGATACTATCCTTATGTGAACCCCATAGATCTAAAATTTAATTAAAATTTAGAATCGATAGGGATTTAGATTTAGATTTAATTATTATTTTTTAAAATGTCATGTGTATAATATTCATGTTGAGCATGTAATAAATTTTATAGATCTAATTACATGTTATACATTTGGTTTCTAGAAAATCCATTTGAGTATGTAACAACCAAGTTGATATATTATTTTACTTAAAATGGAAATTTGACTATCTAGGTTATGACTAAAATTCAAATATTTTTATGTTATTAATAAATATGTAATGTGAGAGTTTGATATAAAACATGGAAAGAGTTACACACATGCTTCATATTGGAATGTAAAAAGTGTAACTATATATATATATATATATATATATATATATATATATATATATATATATATATATATATCATGTTATGACTATTAAGATCTTTTAGATAACCTCAAAAGAAATAAAATCGAAAATATGGACCATTATATAAATTAAGCATTTAATCATCTTGTCAGTTAATTCACTCTTTTCTAAGTTCTTCATGCTGATCGAGGATCTCCATTTGATTGATTTCATGGGATGTGACATTTTTCCTATCTTTTTTACATCCTTAGGTTTCAAACTGGTAAACATTTTCCCCTTTTTATTTATATGAACTTGCAAACATTTACATTTTTCCTTTTCTATTTATATGAGTGTTATGTATATTAGATTACACCTCCACCTCTATTCTTTCATTCGCTGTAGGAGCACCCAACTTCTCTTATTGTAATAATAATAATATGTTTTGGTGATTTGCTGTTTGGTAACTAGTTTGATGTCTGACAGTAGTTTAGATATAAGCTTTAGCATGTAACATGCATTTACCAGTGTGTTTGATAAAGGAGTCATTGTTATATCTGTACATTTCAAAAATGCAATCAAATGCACTCATTCAATTGGATGAATAATTGGATGTTAGAGTGTGAGCTTTCATTGCATGTTACTTAATAAGTTTTCGTTATCTTAACATGTTATCAAAGTTATTTGGGATTTGAACGATATAGCCTTGCAATTATTTCTTTAAAATCATGGGAACTCTTTTAGGTGAGGGATTGATAGTCTACCCTAAGCTTACGAGATGCATGTCCAAGTTGATGGATGGTTACATTGGATATAATGTTTGAGTGAATAGATTTCTGTTTAAGTAAATAGTTTTTTATATTATTCTAGTTTAATAGAATTATGAATAGTTTTACAACCACATTGATCTATTCTGGTCATTTATAGACATTAGTTCAATAGTGTTTTAGAACAAGGAAGTTGCCTCCACATAGCAATTAGCGACCATCATTTAGAGATGCAAGCAAAAATATGACAAAAACATTGGCCACTTTTATTTACTCTAAAGGATATGCAAAGCGTTAACCAAAAATTTTGTAAGTGTAAAAGATTCATAATAGATGGCCTTCGAATCCATAGAAGGCCACTATTTTGCATGATGTTGCATGATGTTAAGTGACTAATTGACACAATGCAGGTGCTTTAGAGTGCACTTAGCTTCTCTAGGTGCAACAAGGATAAAGGTTTCAGAGGAGAATAATTTCATTTTTATTTCAAATTTATTGGATATTTACTTTTCAAATTTATAAAGAAGGAAGGTTTGCACTTGGATGAATTTTTGGTTGTTACCAATTATATATTTATATATAATTACATGGATTTATATATTTATATATACTTACATGGATTTGGTTAGTCTTAATTATATATTTATTTATACTATATTGTATATTTATATATGCTTACATGGATTTGGTTAGTCTTAATTATATATTTATTTATACTATATTGTAAAGGATATCATAGGGTGGAGTATGTACAAGAGTATGTACACTTTATACATTAGAGGATATCATAGGGTGGAGGATGCACACTTTATACATTTATTGCTAGTAATAAATGCTAAAATGTTATTGGGAGGCAAATTCACATTTTAGCAATATAATTGTTATGTGGAGGCAAGTTCTTTTTTTCTAGAGGACACCAATTTACTTTTATAAATAATTACATATTAATTTCAAGTTTATGGGATATTTTCTTTTCAAATTTATAAAATTACAATTTTATGGGATATTTTCCTTTCAAATTTATAAAAAATCAATATTTGAATTTGAGAGGAAAGGAAGGTTTGTATTTATATATGTTTTTTAGTTGTTACCAATTATATATTTATATATGATTTTTGGTTGTTAACAATTATATATTTATATATGCTTTTACATAGATTTGGTTAGTCTGAATTATATATTTATTTATCTTAATTATATATTTATTTATACTATATTGTAGGGGATATCATAGTGTAGAGCATGTACACCTTTAATTAATTAGCGGCTTTAGAAGAGATATTTAACTATATATAGGGGATACAATTAAATTATTTTTTTGGTTAGTTTTTTTTGCAAACCAATGAGACCAACAATTGGATTAAGAAATTTGTTGGTGAGATGAGACTAATGGGTGGCTTGAGAAATTTGTTGGCAAGATGAGACTAATGGGTGGCTTGAGAAATGATGGGTTAGATGTGAAGAAATAGTGGGGAAGATGAATCTGGTGGGTTAGATGTTAAGAAAGTGGGGAAAATGAATCTAATGGGTCACTGAGAAACGATGGGTTAGATGTGAAGAATGTGTGGAAGATGAATCTAATGGGTGACTGAGAAATCATGGGGAAGATCTCACTTGATTTGGGCCATACCAATTCATATTCATATCAGAGTCTCAAATGTTTGATGTGAAGAAATAGTAGGGAACTCTAATGGCCATACCAATTCATATTCATATCAGAGTCTCAAGTGTTAGATGTGAAGAAATAGTGGGGAAATCAAATGTTAGATGTGAAGATGAATCTAATGGACGGCTTGAGAAATCGTGGGGAAGATTGCAATTGATCTAGGCCATACCAATTCATATTCATAGCAGTCTCAAAAAAAGTGTTTTAAAATAATAACTTGTTATAAATTACTCTACCTAATAGACTAAAATTAAATTGTTATTGTTATTACTACATTAATTGGTATATAAAAGCACAAACAATTAGGTTGCAAGGGATTTGAGTACTCAAGATATTTACGAAAAATATTGTATTAATTATTATTATTTTATGACAATGAATCATAGATTGAGATATTTACAATTTGGGTTCACATTTTGAGTATTTACATTTTATTATTATACAAGGCCTTGCCTCAAAGATGCATGTTATAATTTTTAAATAAGTAGAGCTTCTTAGGAAGTTGTGGGAGATGACACTATTTATATCACTCCTTAGATATGCATTACACATATGCATTACACTAGCAACTAGCAACTTAAAGTTGCGAGTACAAAGTTGCATATCTATGTCCTTAATACTATATGAATGCATTTATATGATTACCTTGGATGCACCCAAAGTTGCACATCTTAATACTATATGAATGCATTTATATGATTACCAACCCAAACGCCTTATAAATTTATTCAAAATGCAAATGTGTTTAATGCACCCACATGCCTTACAAATTTAATCAAATTTAATACATTGTACAAAGTGTTGAAGGTTTTTCCACTCCCATCTTAAATAATGAATTAGCCTAGTTTAAATCTTGGCTCAAATTAGGGAGGTTTTTCCACTCCCATCTTAGATAATGAATTAGCCTAGTTTAAATCTTGGCTCAAATTAGCCTAGTTTAAATCTTGGTGGGATGTAATGAGAGAAAACATGATACAATATAAGAACAATGAAAATGGTGATTTGAATTTAGAAATGGTTCAAAATGAAAGGCTAAATGAATTTAAAAGTTATAGTTAAAAATATATTATAACTTTGCATTCACCATCTGCTTTATTAGGAGAGATTGGAAAATTTCCAATTCTCACCATTTGCTTTATTAGAGGAAATTGTCCTCAATTTCTATATAATTACTATTTAATTAGGAGATCGCACCTTTCAAAGAGGTACCAAAAACAAACAAACATTGAATCATGTGTGGATGTGTAGTTGGGGGTTTTAATACAAACACATGCCCATATAGAAGAGTCTTTTAATTAGTGGAATAATGTTCTCTCGAAGGGAAGAAATTCATAATAAAAAGTTGTTGGATATTCTCACTAATAAGAAAAATAGATTTATGTTGAAGCTTACTGAAGGGACAACATGATAGAAAATATGCTATGTAGGAAATGAATAAGAGGAATTGTATAACTAGTTTCTATATGTCGTGTAGGAAACGAATAGGAGGAACTGCATAACTAGAGCCATATTTGGAAGGATTGAATTAATATTGCTTCTACTTCATGGTGTAGTATTAAGAAATTAAATGAATTGTCATTATAAGGAAAATGAGGAGATGGAGGATTACATAATGCATGGAACCTCATTCTTGAGTGGGAATTTTCCTCTAGTGGGAATTTTCCTCTAGTTGGTTGGAAAAATATTGATAAAGTAGAAATTTATTAGAGTAACCTTGAATGAACAAGATATATTGATCAAAGGTTAAAAATTTTAAGAGGATAGTGTGGAAAACAATTTTGGATGATTCTCAACACCATAGGCTTACCATGTTTTAAATCAAGATAATCTTTAAAAACTTAAATATTATAATTTTTAGTTTGAAATTATTATGCATATAAATATGTAGAAAAATGTTCAATATTAAACATATCCTTTAACTTAAATAATATTTTAGGAAAGAAAAAGAAAACTTTGAAAGAAAAAATAATCAATTAAAAAATAAAATATACAACACAACGTTAACTTGTTTCATTCTTTTCTTTTTAGAAAAATACTTGAGCAGGAAGTAATTGAGCACGAGGGAGAAGAGAAAAATAAGAGGCGAGCTTGTATGTTTTAAACCATTGTTTGCAATTTTGTTGGTGTTGTGTCACCCAACATGATGATCATACTAGTGACATTTCCCAATGTCTAACTTCGATTACCTTAGAACTATGAAGTGAAGTGGTGTCACATTACACTATATCTTTAAAGTGTGTGAAGGAAAAAGTCACATGCATTTCCTTGTTACGATAATATTTGTGATCTAAAGGAGTGATGTTGAGTAGGGTGTGAGTTGGTAGGAAGTTGTAGATATGCAACTAGCTTTTTGACATGCTAAGTATTTTAATTGCCATTATCAATGATAAAAGAAGTTAAGAAATTAAGAGATATTTTACTTCATTGATTTCGCTAAAGAGGAATTTCTTTAAACGTGTTGAATAATCTTGACAAAACTTCAAACTATGCATTTAGAGTGATTGATTGATGTTTGTAATATTTGTCTTTTGGTTTAGGTTGTTTTTGTGTGAGGAGAGATTTAGTCTCTTTCTTGGCTTGGGAAAAGTTGCATTCTTTAGTGGAATGATTGTACTTTAAGATATTTGAATTGATTTTTTCCTTCACCATCAAATAGAGATGGTATTTCTAAGTCTTTTAGTTATACCGTGGGGTTGAATGAAGTTTTTGTAGGTGGAAGGGTTCCATGAAGTGAAATTTTGTTTGAAAATTTACATTGAAGTTTGTTTTTAGTGTGTATATAGACACACATAAATTTATTTCTTTCTCAAGGCTAGAAAGAAGATTAAAAATAAATATGCATCTAGAAATGCTACTTAAAATCATGTTTCTTTCTAATCTAATTCCTAGTCTTGAGAAAAAAGGAAATATATATTTATTTCTTTCTCAAGATTCGAAGTAGATTAGAAAGAAACATGATTTTAATTAGATTTTCTAGATTGGGAATTTATAACTTCATTCAAAGCTGGTTGACAAATCAATATATTGTTATTAATTAATTTGTGAATTGCACTAGTTGAAAATATGCCAACAAGTTCTTCTGAGGCTTGGTATGGGTAACTTATTTTTCATGGTAAATTTGAAGTTAGTTAATAAAATATTTCATTTCATTAATACAATTATATTGTGATATCTATTCTACCTCCTATTTAAAACAATGACTTCCATATAAACTTCAAACTTTAAAATATTGTTTTGGAAAATTTAATATAAACCTTAAACTTTAAGATATTGTTTTGCATTTTTTTATGCTCAAGTCTTGAATTATTTTAAAATTTTCATAATTAGGAGTTGAGGTTTTCACCATTGTGTTTTTGAATTTAAATATCTCTATTCACTATTTTTTTCTTTCAGTAGGAAAACAATGAGTGGTACTTTTGAATTTAAGTATCTCTATTCACTATTTTTTCTCTCAGTAGAGAAACACTGAGTGGTTTTGGTTGTGCTTGTGATTAATTAACAAAAGAGTCACCTGGAATAGGCTCGTCACTCCTCACATTAACTTAGTTTAGTGTTCGATGTGATTGGTAAGTATTTATTTAAGAGAATTGATATGGGTTGATTCTTTCAAGCACTTTTTTTATAACTTATTAACATCGTAAGGAGTTATCAAGGAAGCTACGAGTAGCATAAAAACCAATAATGAACTAAGAAGTTCGTGACAACATTTGGTAACGAGATGTTGCGTCAAGTTGATGAAAAATATGAACATTGAAATAATTTTTGTACCAAGAAAGAGGGTGTCAATTGCTTCAAATTTACAACTCCACAAATTTTGATGTTCGTTGAAGAGGGTATATTTAGTTTGCACTCATTTGTATATAAGTATTATGTATATATTTGAATACACATAAAATTCAAAATTTGAACATGCATGTAATTTATATTTCCACATATTTTGATGTTCGTTGAAAAGGTTATATTTAGTGTGCACTTATTTGTATATAACTATTATGCATATATTTGAGTATTACATAAAACTAAAATATTGAACATGCATGTATACGTGCAATGTATAGTTTTCATTTAGATTATTTTTTTTTACTGTAGAAGGTAGTTGGAATTCTTAAAACTAAAAAAGCAACAGTAACATAGTAAATATCATGTATACAAAAGTGAGGTTTATCATCCATGAGAAAAGTAATTAAAACTTGTAGAAACATAGGACTGAGAGACAAAAAAAATTAAAACACTGCTACTAGTTGCAATTGCACCTGAAGTAGTACCAAGGCGTGTTTACAGATGATGAGCACTCATGATTGAGCGGGGGAGGTGGCTCCCTGCATTAGAGCATTTCTTTCTCCATGAACTCTATCCTTGCATCCATATCCCGGTAAAGAAGTTGTAGCTCCTCCATGTATAGAGGTAGCTCATCCTTACTCTCATTATGTTGAGCCCAAGAGTTGCTTAATGTGCTAATAAAGGTAAATGGCGTGCATTATTGGTTTTGGCGAGCATGAACATTGCTTAGATCAGGTACCTAGTTTGAGATTGCTGCGATATCTTTGATTTGGAGAGGTTCTCTCTATCCTCAATGACCTCTTGCTTCATATCCCGAATTTCCTATTGCACTCCTAAAGGAGTTTGTGGTTGGTATCATTTGGTTGAGGCACAAGCTTTGAAACGAGCTTGAGCACAACACAGATTCCCATGACCCCTTGTTCCTCTACAAGATTTGGCTCTTTATCGGGTCATGGTGGGGAGCAGGGGAGAAATGAAAAGAAAGGGGTGGGAAAAGAAGGGAAAAAAAAACTGGATGGGGTAAGAAGTAAAATATAGACAAGCAAAAGAATAGCCAAAAGAAAGTCATTCTTCACCCAAGGGTGATGGGCTAGATGGAAATCCAAGCAAGACAACATGCGAAAAAGTCCAAGAGTAGTCCACTATGGAGCCTCATGATTAGAACTATAAAACAAATGTGGAGTGAGCTTGAAACACAATAAATGCAAGGGTGACGTGATACATTCCATAATGCAAAGTCTGGTTCATTTGCGACCTATATTTCCATGGAGTTCTGAACGAAGACTACCTTAAGCATGACACCACTCTATTGTGCTATAGAATTCCAAGAGAAAATAAGGAACCATGCTAGGAGGGCCTGGTCCTTCCTCCAGACAAGCACACATAGAAAATAAGGGAAATACCAAATAACAATGATAGTTTGGGGTGGTTTTGTTGTCCAATTTTTCCAAAAATACTATAGTTATAGAATGTGCTTGGGACTTGCTACCATTATTTCTCGCACAATAAATTGTCTAGGGGTGATAACCATCATCAATAGTCAAGCCCATTCTGATTTCCATACGCAAAATACCATTAAAATTTTTGGCCTATAGTTTCACCCAACTCTTGCTTCCATAGGGTGTATTGAATGTACGGTTACTTCATATTCAACAGAGAGGGGGGCCACTGCGACGTTGTTGTTAGATGCTTCATAGGGGTGAAGTGGGTCAATGCCCCCTCACGTGTCCTCACACTTACCTTTTTTCACCCCATACGAGAAAGATTACTCCAACAAGTCATTGATTCACTATAGTTAAAAAAATAAAAAGAAAAAGAAACCAAAACAAAACTTAACTAAAAACTAAAATCTATTAATATTAAACTAAAATCCATTAAATATTAAAGGATGAAATTTAATATCCTATTTAATGTAATGTTTTAATTTATAAAACATTATCTTTCATTTGACATTTAATTTAAGCATCATCTTTTATTTTATATTTATTATTTTAAAATAACATTTAAATTAACTTTGCTAGGAGTAGTGCTTCACCCTCTTTTATAGGAGGGCTATTCTTCACTCTTGCCTTATATCATTTGATTTACAAAACATATCAATATACAATGAGTCTAATGACTGTGATCCAATGGTTAGGTGAGGAGGTTTAGTACCTACAGAATTTATAGTCCATTCCCGAACACGACTATATACACCTCAAAATTATTTCAAATGTAATTTTTTTAATTAAAAAAATATATATTTATTTATTTCAATAATTATACAATATATAATTATATCACAATTATTTACCATAACTCCATCATATATATATATATATAAGTGTATCAAAATTATTTACCATAACTACAATGATGTGATTTGGCTGTTTCACATATTCATGGAATTTTGGGCTGCAACACACTGTGGTGGATTTTTTCACTAAGAAGTAGCCACGTAATGCGATTCTTAATTCTTCTTCATGGTGACAACCCAATCCTCTTTCATCGTGATTCGTGACTCACCCTAATTTATTTTACAAGAGGTGACAATAGAATTATCCGTCACTATAAGGTCCAATTCTCCTCATTGTTACCCATTACATGTAAGCTCGCCTCCTTTGGAATGAGGCATTAATCACAAATATAAATTATCTTTGAAAAAATAGACCAACTTTTTTGCTCACTTCTAGGAAATCATGGAGATCTATTGAAAATATTTATGATTATGGAGAGATATGAATCAAAATAATTTTAATTATTTATATATTATTAAAATAAAAATTGGGAAAAAAAAACTGTGAAAAGGAAAATGTGTGGTTAGCTTAGGTTTAATTTTTAATTAATAATTTTTTTTATTTCACAAAATATGTGGTTAGCTCATGTTTAATATTTAATTAATAATTTTTTTATAAAACATTGAAAAATTTATAATATAAATAAAAATATAAAAATATTATAAGTATTAATAAAATATTGAAAAATTCCTCGGATGCGGGTGCTAGATAGCTTAGCAAGGCTATATGGGGCTTCCATTTGGATCACCAAATGGCGCGCCCATGTGCCTCAGCCTTGGGACGCCCATCGCCTTAAATGTTCACGTGGACTGGGCTTTAAAGCTCCATGCGCCACCCTCCATGCGACGTACTCTGCGAGTCTTAGAATAACGCTCCTTTGCAACATATTGTTCGACACTCCCGTTGTTTCTCTGGCTCTCCCTCCCGCTTTGGTCGCTCTCCCTCTGGTTTTCTGGCTTTGGCCCTCCCCTACTCAGGCGAGAGGCTTCTAGGCTCTTGCCTCTGCAACGGTTCCTCAGATGTCTGATTTCTCTCCCAAGTCGGCCTTGATGCCTCGTCATCACCGACAACGCTGTAGGCGAGCTGGGGGGAGGGGTCTCCCTTCGTGTCCTCCTCTATCCAATACCTTCCCCCAGGACCTGAATCGCCCTGTGGACTGGTCCATGACGGACTTGCCGCCCCCTGAATTCGTGACTGCCTCGCCTCCCTTGCTGCTCCCTGACCCCTCCACTCCTCCCTCCTCCTATCGCTATAAAAAGCGGGCCCGTAAGTCCACCATCCCCACAAAGCCAGCCTTCCTCCCTCGAAAGCTTAAAGCTTTCCCCATATAGCCTGCCTCCAGCTCTAATTCTGAAGATAATGATATCGAGCCTACAGAAGATAAGCGTCTTCTCGGACTGCGTCATTTGGGCTCCTCCTTGCGGAATGATGACTTCAACTTGAATGCCTCCCTGGACATTCCAGCCACTCTACAGGACGAAGCCATTTAGGACACTCCAGCGGAGCACCTCGGGCTTCTAGTATCTGCTCGCGTGCCGCATGAGGACTCTAAGCTTGGGCTCGATTCTCTGGAATACGGCTACGTCTGTCGCATTCTTGAAGAGGCGCCTCCCTCCAGCGACAAGCATGAAGGTTCTCCATAGCGTTATCTCTTCGGTTTTTTTGCAGTATGGTGGTTTTTCATGTTACCTCTGTTAGTTCTTTCTGCTTCATTTTGCACAGTTTTAAGGTTGGTTTCCCACTAAGGGCAGCTCGTTTTCATTGGATTATCAGGGCTGGTTTCCCCTCTAGGGAAGTCTAGTTTTTGAAAGTAGTTTTTTGACTATTCCCTCCGAAATGGACCTGTCCATTTCTGAGGATGTGCAATGTAACTTATGGTTGAAGATATAATAGAATTAGTTTTACTTAGAAAAAAAAAAATATTGAAAAATGAATAAAAATAAAATTATTTGAAATGAAAATGAAAATATATTTATTTATATTTTTATCTAGATAAATTTGTGTTGAAATGTTATATATTGTCTATTTAAAATTATAATGTTTAATTCATTAAAATTTTTAGTATATATGATATTATTTTCTCGGATGATTACATATAAAGAAAATACATTTTATATATGCACTATACAATAATGTGTATTTTGGTGAGGTTCATAATAAATATACATTAGGTGTGTGGTGTCTTGGTTAGACAGTGATGAGGCGGGCTGTTATAGCACTCATCACAGGTTCAATTCCTTTCCCTGACCGGGGTGATGTATGTGGACATGTTGATGAAGATGAAAAAAAAAAGAAAAAAAGAGAGAAAAATGAAAGGTACTACCAAGCTTACAAAAAAATAAAATAATAAATATACATTACTAAATAATAAAACAATTTAATAATAATTATACATTGTGTGTAAAAGGTTTCGGTAAAAATCACATCAAAGTAAATTTAATCATTTATCTGAAATAATTATATAATAATAAATAAATAACTAAACAATAATCCTACAATAATTAAAGATAATAATAACAAAAAGGTGGATACTAAATTTAGAGTGTAGATATCTCTACTTTGTTAACAATACATTTTATTTTTGTTATGCATAAAATGATATAGAGGACAATATATGATATACAAAAACAAAATAGTTTGTTTTCCTTCAAGATGGACACTCTAGAGACTTTGCAAGCTTTAATGATAGGTATTTCCACAACATAAATTTAAACAAGTAACTCCTTTATGTAGAAATAATACAACAAGCATGTATATCATGGATTCATTCTGATCTAAAAATGTACTAAAGTTAAATACTGAGTCACTTCTACAAATCTTTCGCGGAATTAAAAACACAATCGCCAATCACATGAAGCAAAGAAAAATCAATCAAGCCACAGCACAAATAATTTCCCGGGGAAAGCTTGCTACTCAAAACCCCACTATCTTGTATTGTATATTCAACGTGGAATCATGAAACCATTACATACAAATATTCTCACTAGAGCCCTCTTATACTCAGCTAATTGTCTCACACTGTCATACATAAAATTGACCAATACTTAGCCAATTTACCTCCTCTATACAGCCTGCCTTACGTGCGCAATCCCTGATGAATGCAATCCATAAAGAATAGGATTTTTGGCCTTCCTTGACTGCACAAATATCATGGGAAGTCCAATGAGTGTTGGTTTGCATGGGTGTAACCCAATAATCCTACAATTGATAGTCAACTTCCCTTTCACCTAGAGCTCAACTGGGTCTCCACTGGATCTGACATGCATGCAACTAATAATAGTAAATCCTTAGTTGCATGTGAGATCACTGGTTGTGAATTAATTAATATTTAATTCACTTGATCTCTCACTAGTGTATCTAACAGTTACAACTAGCACAACTGAGTTTAACTCACTTAACTAAGTTAAACTGATTACAACTTGCATTAACTAATGCCCCACTGCACTTCGAACTACATTACAACTAGAATCTGCATGCCTCACCAACTACCTCTAACTCGAAATTCACGAGTTAACTGAGTTTATCACACTTTGTTAACTATTACACATTATTTTGAGATTATATTACATTTTATTGTCCATCTTAATTAAGGGATAACTAAAATATACATGCACGAAAATTAGCCCTGTGGGCCTGACCTTAGTGTAGGTGCTTAATGCACTAGACGTGGGTGGTGAAATTTTCTTGTTGAATTTAAACACTTTGAATCTTGTTATTCTCATGTGATCATTTATCCCAAAATGCATAGGAGTTTCATTTTCAATATTTCCTATAAAAAGTACTTATAGTGAGTTTAATATCAAGTAGCACTAATGGGGTTATCTTCCTAATCTCCTTCATGTCTTGTTATTCCCAAATGATCATATCCTACAAGAAGTAGGAGTCACATTTTCAATTATCACCCATAAGGAGTTGATCCAGGTAGATTAAACAGGTACAAGTACAAGTAACTCAGCACAGAGGGCTCAAAAATCAAAGTGTTCGAAAAAATCTCGAACCATGTTCATGTTGTAGATCTCATCTTTCTGATTCCAACAACGCAGACGACACTAAATTCCGAGTCTGTATGAAGGAGTTAGGAGCGGTTAAAGTTCAAGGTTGACTTGGTGACTGGGCAGCCTTAAGTAGGACGCAATTTGGACCAAACCCGGCCACCGTATTCCGGCAAGCTCAGGCTATATTCCAGGCGAAATTGTCGCCTAGTCAATTTGCCTCCTTCAGTCCAAAACCAAAATTTTCAAAATGCGTAATTTGTTTTTAAAACAAAAATAATGTATAAAAAAAGGGGGTGGGACCGTGATCCCCGCCACCCCCAAAACCAAACCATATTAAAGTTTGGGGGGCGAGATGTCAACCCCGCCACCCCCGCCATCGGACATGTCACATATATATGGGCCGGCAAGAATTGAATTTGCCCGGCCTCAAAGGCCGGCCCGCTCCATGGGCGGACCAATTTAAAAAACAAAACCAATGGAACCCACGCAGCAACCATAAGCATTTCATTGCAAAGGGTAACACATAGGTTACACCATATATATAGCATATATGTTATAACCATATCCCCTCGTATAACTAAATGACGATGCGGGTTAGTTGGGCTGGTTGGGTGGGACACCCAAGGCGGACCCGACCCATACCATGTTTAAAAGCTTGTTCGGATTATAAAATTAATGCTCTAGGATTGGTATGGGCAGGATTTGATCCCCCACCCCCATGTCTATTATTACACCATTTTACCAACTGTGCCCAACGGTAGGCTTGGTTTAGTCTGCCGAGATTTTTTGATTTAAATTCAGATTTCTGCAAGTGTGCCAAGGCCATGGAGGAGCGGAGCATGCACGCAGATCGAGATTCTATGATTTTTTTATTGCAGGTCACGTGGAACCATGAGCCCAGAAAGAGGCAGGCGGAACCTTGATTGAGGCCAACTTTCAGGAGGGCGAAATTTTGACTTTGTCCAAATGGGACAAATTTTATGTCGTTTCAGCACTACTCGACGCCATGAGTTTGATGGCATGCTCAGTTTATGCATTCAAGTTTTCGATTTTTCAGCCACTTTTAGAAGTGGGTTATGCCGGTTTCAGATTTCCACATGTGAGCAGTCGTTTTCACATTTTTCGACGCCACAAGATTGATGGTGTTTTCAGATTCAGCCGCAGAGCAGCTCAACCTTCAGCAAATGGAAGCATGAGGTATATGATGTGGATTCCATGTAATTCTTCATTTATTTCTCTTTGAGATGCATTATGTCTTGCAGATCTCGGTTGATACATGAGTCGTGGGATCTTGCTTTGTGTTGTTATTGATGTACTTTCAGCTATGGATTTCTGTCATGTATGAGTCCCTTTTATGCCAGATTGGCGGGATGCTCAATTTCATATGTGTATTGTTGAGATCCCTTGTTTGCTAGGATTGGTGGGATAATCTTATTTACTACATGTCAGCTATGGTCATACTAATAGGAGTCTTTCTTTATGTATGAGAGTTCTGCAGTGGAACATCTCTTAAAGAAGTCAAGCCACTCCTACGTGAGGGAAATTTTTCCTTGTATGTCATAGGAAAACACATCCATGTACATCTTCTTCTTACAACACATAATGCAGTGGCCTACACCATCTTGACACCGAGGCCCGGATATGTAGTCCCTTCTGGACGAACTTCGTCATCAAACGACGTGTTCTTATGATTCCTGATCTTGTTCATTTATGTTCCTCTTATTTACAGCTACAATTGTTCATTTCAATTCTTTAACGTCTTAATTAAATGCAATTCTAATTATCAGCAAAAGTAAAAGGTATTGGTTAAGGGTATTAAGATTTTACCCTGGATCAAGTGGTATCAGAGCAGGTATTCTTGCTGAATGGATTGTAGGGCCTCGTGAACATTGGATGTTCACTGAGTTGAGCCATGGAGAGTGTCAAGGACATGTATGAAACCATGCTCAGGGTGTCCGAGAAAGCGGACATATTGTACAAGGCTTACGAAAAACAAGCAACAGAGAACGAAGAATTGAAGACCCTCCTACACAAAGAGAAGGAGGACAAACAACAGTTGCAGCTTCAATTGCAAGCCACAACAGAAGCGTGGGAAGAGTGGAAGCGCAACAATGAAATTTTGCAAGTAGATCATGATGCCTTGAAGGCGTTCCTACATGAAGAGAAGGAGGAGAAGAAAAAATTACAGCTTCAGTTGCAAGCCACAACAGAGGCGTGGGAAGATTTGAAACACAACAACGAAACTCTTCAGAGAGATCATGATGCCTTAAAAGCATTCCTACAGAAAGAGAAGGAGGAGACGTAGTAGTTTCAGCTTCAGCTACAAGACATGTCAGAGGCATTGACAGAAGTGAAGCGCAACAAGGGCTTACAACAACTTTCTTCATCTGTTTTGCAATCAACACCTAAGGTAAAAAATGTTAATTTTTCTTTAGTTTCTTCACACGATATAATTTCAGTTGGAAGTGTGGAGATACCAATCACAGGTACCGGCATGAGACTCCTCACAAAAATGGGGTATAGAGGAGGAGGACTTGGAATTCGTGGCCAAGGCATAACCGAACCATTGGAGGTTGTGAAACGACCTCATTATGTAGGTTTGGGGTACACTGGCGAAGGATGTTTGAAGGACATCAAGGGAAAATAGATAATGATGAACTCTCCAAGGAAGAGGAATGATAGGGACACTTCACCATCATTCCATGGCAGTGGACGTTGCAGTGAAGGAACTGAGGCGAGCTCCCACCATCATGATCGCACCAGAGACCACCCCAGAAGGTATACTAAGTCTCATTATTCCAGAGTGAATTTTGACTATAAGAATGTTGATAACCATGGTTGTAAAATATGGCATCGTAAAACTTGTTATTTTTGTGGTTTAAATAACCATGTGATTTCTGAGTGCTGGAAGAGGATGGCAGCACAAAGGAGGAAGAGGGATGAAAAGCCTTCTCCCCGACTGGAAAAGAAATCGATTAAGAAGGTTTGGAGGAAAAAGAACTTTTGCACCCATTGCAACCAAAGTGGCCACCAAAGAGCCACATGCTGGAAACTTCATCTAGAGCAGCGCCTTAAAGACAAAGTGCTCGTACATGCACAAGTCGAAAGAGTTGATCGACAAGCAAGTTCGCCACAGGGAAATGATCCACTCGTTTTAATAAATGAGAAGTGGTTTTTTTTTTTTCTAGAGATGTTAAGCTTGTTATGGCCATGCTTGTAAGTCATTTGTCGCATTTTTATTATGAAATTGATGATGTGTTTCCATCACTCGTTTAAGCGACCATGACATTTTTTTTGGCCTTGTTTTATAAGTCGTGTGTTAGATCTCTTTCATGTAAAAGTGATGATGTGTTGCCATCACTTTGAGATGCAACAATTATGTTTTGGTCATGTTCTATGAGTCGTCTGATGCATTTCTTTCATGAAAAATTGATGAGGAGTTTTTCCATCACTTCGAAATGCGATGATGAGGTCTGGTCTTGTAATTTTGTTGAGGTATGATTTCCAATTTTGCTGTAAGCTTGACCACCGAGTACATGTTATAAACTCGTGGCAAGTATGGAAATATTTGGGTCATTGTTGGTCACATTGAGAATGTAATGTTCGTTGCAGCTTTAGGCAGGTGTTGGCATTCTGATTTCAAATTACGTGAGGTGAAGGAGTCTTCGAGGGATGTGCCTTCTCAAACATTTGTGTTGCAACAAATTGCAAGGGATGTGACTTTTCAAACATTTCCATTTCCGTAGTTTCAGGTGTTGGCTTTGCATCTTGATTCTGAAGTACGTCAGGTGAAGCAGTCATGTGGGGATGTGCCTTTCAACGAAATTTGCAGACAGTCGATGATAGGTAAATCTTGATGCTTTTGGAGGACCAAAAGCTCCTCAGTGGGGAGGATTGATCCAGGTGGATTAAATAGGTACAAGTACAAGTAACTCAACATAGAGGGCTCAAAAATAAAAGTGTTCGAAAATATCTCGAACTAGGTTCATGTTGTAGATCTTGTCTTTCTAATTCCAACGGCACAAATGACACTAAATTCTGAGTCCGTATGAAGGAGTTAGGAGCGGTCAAAGTTCTAGGTTGACTTGGTGATTGGGCAGCCTTAAGGAGGATGCAATTTGGACCAAACCCGGCCACCGTATTCTGGCAAGCTCAGGCTATATTCCGGGTGAAATGTTCGCCTAGTCAATTTTCCTCCTTCGGTCCAAAACCGAATTTTTCAAAATGCGTAATTTGTTTTTTTAAAAAAATAATGTATAAAAAAGGGGGTGGGGCCGTGATCCTCGCCACCCCCAAAACCAAACCATATTAAAGTTTTGGGGGCGGGCTGTCAACCCCACCACCCCCGCCATCGGACATGTCACATATATATGGGTCGACGGGAATCAAACCTGCTTGGCCTCAAAGGCCGGCCCGCTCCATGGGCAGACCAATTTACAAAACAAAACCAATGGAACCCATGCAACAACCGTAAGCGTTTCATTGCCAAGGGTAAAAAATAGGTTACATTATATATATATATATATATATATAACATATATTAATTTATAACCATATCCCCTCGTATAACTAAATGACGTATGCAGGTTAGTTGGGCTGGTTGGGCGGGACACCCAAAGCGGACCCGACCCATACCATGTTTAAAAGTTTGTTCGGATTATAAAATTAATGCTCAGGGATTGGCATGGCCAGGATTTGATCCCCCGCCCCCATGTCTATTATTACACCATTTTACCAACTGTGCCCAATGGTAGGCTTGGTTTAATCCACCAAGATTTTTTTATTTAAACTCAGATTTCTACAAGTGCGCCAAGGCCATGGAGGAGTGGAGTGTGCACGCAGATCGAGATTCTATGATTTTTTTATTGCAGGTCATGTGGAACCATGAGCCCAGAAAGAGGCAGGCAAAACCTTGATTGAGGCCAACTTTCAGGAGGGCGAAATTTTGACTTTGTCCAAATGGGACAAATTTATGTCGTTTCAGCACTACTCGACGCCACGAGTCTGATGGCATGCTCAGTTTCTGCATCTTTGTTTTCGATTTTTCAGCCACTTTTGGAAGTGGGTTATGCTGGTGTCAGATTTCCACATGTGAGCAGTGGTTTTCACATTTTTCGACGCCACAAGATTGATGGTGTTTTCAGATTCAGTCGCAGAGCAGCTTAGCCTTCAGAAAATGGCTGCATGAGGTATATGATGTGAATTCCATGTACTTCTTCATTTATTTCTCTTTGAGATGCATTATGTCTTGCAGATCCCGGTTGATACATGAGTCGTGGGATCTTGATTTGTGTTGTTATTGATGTACTTTCAACTATGGATTTGTGTCATGTATGAGTCCCTTTTATGCCAGATTGGCGGGATGCTCAATTTCATATGTGTATTGTTGAGATCCCTTGTTTTCTAGGATTGGTTGGATACTCTTATTTACTACATGTCAGCTATGGTCATACTGATAGGAGTCTTTCTTTATGTATGAGAGTTTCGCAATGGAGCATCTCTTAAAGAAGTCAAGCCACTCCTGCGTGAGGGCAATTTTTCCTTGTATGTCATAGGAAAGCACATCCATGTACATCTTCTTCTTACAACACATAATGCAGCGGCCTACACCATCTTGACACCGAGGCCTGGAGATCTAGTCCCTCCTGGACGAACTCCGTCATCAAATGACGTGTTCTTATGATTGTTGATCTTGTTCATTTATGTTCCTCTTATTTACAGCTACAATTCTTCATTTCAGTTCTTTAACGTCTTAATTAAATGTAATTCTAATTATCAGCTGAAGTAAAAGGTCTTGGTTAAGGGTATTAAGATTTTACCCTGGATCAGGAGTACTTATAGTGAGTTTAGTATAAATTAAATATTTAGGCTATCTTCCTACTTCATTTGTGTTAATGTGGGGATCTTGGAAAAACTGTTCATTATATTGTGAATAATGTTATCATAATGGGATTGCAACGTGTGTTTTAATATATGTGCTATGATATGGTCTTGAATGATTGTTGTTTGGTTTTTAAATAAGACTTGTGGATGTCATGCAAACATTCATTCAAAGATTGAAATGTGACCGTTTTGATAACTTTGAAGTGTTATGACATGTGAACTTGCATAACATTATGTTTTGAGTGATAGATGAAGTGTTGATATATGATATAATTGTTATATCGATGTAATCCTATGTAAAGTTCCAAATGGGGAAAAATAAGCTCAGTAGGGAATATCTTAAGATATTCCAATATTGAGTCATAAAAATATGGAATCACACCAATAGATCTAAACCAGAGATATAATGGTAGGGAATTTACTGATTATATCACCTCTAAAGAGAGGGTGAAAACCAGAGGCTTCTTGGCCCGTTCCAGACTCTGTCTATAGAAGATTGGTGAAACACAACAAGTATGGGAATAAAAAACTCCTATTTGAGTTTTCTGCTCTTGGTATCCTTAGATCTACATATCTAAAGGATGGATCCAAAAGAGGAGCCAAAAACCAAACAAGAAAGGAGGAGGAAATTTCACTTCCGAGAAAAACTGCGAAAGGCTAAGGGGAAACACTGTATAAGAAAAATGGTGCAAGAATAACATTGCCTAGGAATGGGTTCCTTTAGTATAGGCTATTTGGGACCTCCATGTTGAATTTTAGGAAAAAAAAATGAGTTTAAGGATCTTATACAGATCTCCCACGAAGCTGACTAGTTAAAAATCAGCTAAAGAGAAGAGTTGATGGAATGAAGAAGAACCCACTTCATAATTGCGCAGTTTCAGCAGAGAGTCACTAGAAATTATCCATAAGACATGTATTATAGTATAGAAGCAGAAAATCAGACTTTCAATGCAGCTTCTCAAGAAATACAATGAATTCTATGAAGAAATAAGCAAGTAATCTCCAGAAATAGGAGCTGCAATGTATGTAAAAAGTGCAGAAATGAATGGAAAACATCCCTCTAAGTGTGCTTCAGAAGTATAATGTTAGATTACAGATATACAGAAGATTTATGGCTGAAACATCAGATCCATATCACATTTGGAAACTACTCAGCCTTCCAATCAAGATCCCCTTAGGGCTTTTACAAAATAATGCACTAGAAATTGTAGATCTAACTTCTTGTACACAGAACTGCAGAAAGATTCTGTAATTTCTGAAGATGAATTTATTCATCACATACAACATATCTGAACATGACATATCAACAAGCTACTTCATAAATCTTCAAGATGAGAGGCAAGCCTCAATCATCAGAAAACAAGTACAATGAAAGATCTAGATAATAGAGAGGCAGTACATAGAAAATAACGCAGTTGACAAAGGAGACTGTGCAGTATCTTGAGAATAATGTTATAGTAGATAAAATATATACATATGAAGTAAAAATACAATAGAGACCCTCTTCTGGGTGATCACAAGACACCCTCCCTAAGAGGAGACTCCAAAAACAACTAGATCCTTGCAGATCTAGAATCCCACTTACTACACTTACAACAACAGCAAAACCCTCAGTGAGCCAGCGCTGTCTATGCAAGCATAGCTTGGCCTCCAACCTGATAGTGGTTCAATATAGCACACTTCCCTCCAAGATCTACTCAAAGAAGGATAGAGGATTCCTAAATAGGAGATCCTCTCTTTATCTTGCTAAACAGAAAAGAGAAATGGAGTTGCCTTAGCAAGCTCAAAAAATGAAATGTGATCAACAGCCTCCTCATGACCCTTCATCCTCCTTTTATAAGATTTGAGTCTCTTGGCGAACCCTAAACCACTTTAATCTTTTGGTTCCTTTCACACTTGGAAACCCTTTCTAGAACTACGCAGTCCATCAAGGAGGTTCAATGAACCTAGACAACGCTGTTGACTTGGTCAAATAGGATCTCCTTTGGTGGTATTGGCCCTTTCACAACTGCAAGATTTTATTACAATGGCCTAAATATGTCTCTTTTCACATAGTCACTGTTTTATTCTTGATTTTAAAGAGGATTAGACATCCTCCCTTACAATTTATTCATTAATCCTGAAATACAAAATAAATAAGGCAAAATTAATGTTCCAAATTAGCTGAAGCTAATTTAGGAACATTACAGTCTCCCCCTCCCAAATGTTGCTTGTCCTCAAGCAACTGTAAGGGCGCTGCAAAACTTCTCCTTCTTATCTTGTGGCCTCCTCATCAAATAGTCTCCTCCATTGTGCTGAATTTTCTGCAATATCTTTGTCTTCCCAATGGTCCTTCCTTAATATGCAAGTTTTCCCTTGATGAATAAACTCAAAGGCTCTCATCATGGAGAAATGGAAGGTTGTTGTAGAAACCTTCTTGCTGATCCATCGCCTCCTCAAGATAGAAGTGATGTCTGTCATGTGGTTTTCATGATCCATGAAAAACTCCTATCCCCATGCTATCATCAAAATGAAGTGGATCACCTCCTAGCTTAGCAATCCATAGAAGATCTCCTCCACAATACATGTGAGAGGCATGTCACCAACCAACATATGGCTCACCTTACAAAGAGACAAGTGATTTATCATGGTGGCCATACAAAATCTCATGCTCCCATGGAAGCATGCAATGCAAAAAGAATGGGGAACTCCTTTCCCCAAGGGCACATTCAACAAGTGTGCCTTTCCTCCAACAATGCCCCCAACAAGGATAAGTACATCTTCAAATTGTGGGATCATGATTAGAATTATGCTAGCTTCCATGTGTGATAGATGAGAAGGAAGATGTTCCCTCATGTGCAACCAACGTAGTTTTATCCTTAACTACCATAGAATAAGATATGACAAGTGCCTCCCCAACACTTGTTTGCTGCCTCATGTCTTTGGAATTCTTGGAGAATGTACATCATGGTTGGTGTAAAAGAATCACACCATGAGGAATATAATAACTTTCCAAGGTTCTCCTAGGAATGGCCTGCATCAACATAGTTCATGGCCTTGGATGGCCCATGAAACCCATCATACTTAGTGCCCCATCTTGGCACCATGCCCTGAAAATGAGTGTCAGAAAAATATAAGCATATAGGAGATACAAAATAATGCTCAAGAGGATGAGCCTCTCTATATAATTGTTTTACATCAATGGGGTAACTCATGGATGAGTTCCCTCTCACACTCAAAGAATAAGGAGGTGTGAATGGTGGCTCCTCCCAAGAGCTATGTTCCTCCTCCACTACCAAGTAGTCCATTCACTTCTTCATATGAGAGTACACATCTTCTTTGTATCCTTCCCATATGAATCCACCCAAGAGAGTATGATATGCATTGACAAAACCAGTGGGTTTGGAAAGCAGGATTTCATAGATGGCATCAAATAGCCCCTCCTTGAGATTGGAGTCACTAGCCAAAAGAGTAAGATTATAGAAATAGATAACTCCATATACCACCTTGAACCTTTCATCCTTTACTTCTCCTTCAATAACCCCCCATGTGAAAATGTCCTTGGAGTATCCCATCATGATTTGGGAATCCCAACAAGGATCCAAGCTCTCCAAGAATGACAACACTGTAGAGGTCTGAAATGTAGCCCCTGTCTTCTCATGGCTCCTATCTTTGACATCCTTGATATCAAAATAACATGTTGGAGCATCATTATCTTCTCTTTGCTGCCCCATGTGCAGCTCTGTTCTTGCACAAGACAAGATTGGAGCATATGGAAATCAACTTCCCCTTGGAAAGTCCTTGTTTTCCAAAATTTCCTCCTTTTGGCCCATGTATACAAGAGGGTTAGGATCCCCTTGCCTTCTTCAAAAATATTCTTTGTGAATGAAGAGATCATGGGCTGCCCCAAAGATATGGAGTTGCCATGTGCCCTCATGCTCATGCCATCATGGATCTCTGATTTCTCCTTTCTCAGCGCAGATATCTGAGCGGAAGTTTGCAATGTCCCTTTCAGGAATCTGCTCATCTCTCTCCTGAATTCTTGAGAGACTCTCTGCGCTGTGCTAGCTTCTCCCAAGGCTCCCTCCTTAGCCAAGTATGCATATGAAGCCCATAGTTGAGATAACACTTTAGATTTCCTCCTATCAAGAGGTGCTCCTAGTAGAGGACCTCCTTGCAAAAAGGTGTCAAGGCATAGAGTAGAATGTGGATGTAGGCAGAAATATTTGTCCCTACCTTCAATGCATAAGTCCTCTTGCCTTCTTTGCGCTTCCAAGCTCTGAAGTAGAGAAGGGTTCATGCTCTCCACCTTGTGATGCCCTTCCTCCTCTTCTACCTCCCCTATCTCCAAGACCTCATCATTTATCAATGATAGTACATGCTCCTCATGCATGAGATCCCGTGGGACTCTTTGCAAGGGTGCAAGAGTCTCTTCTCTTGGAGCAAGTGCTCCAACCTCTTCCTCATGAAGTGCTTGAGGTGCCCTTGAGGTGACTGCGTTCTCATCTCCCACTTCCTTCTCTTCCTCTTCAATAACTGAAATTGTCCCATCATCAATGAGAGACAATAGATATTGATCAACTATTGAAGTAGAAACCTTCACGCTTTCCTCTTGAGATGAGGACTCTTCACCAAATGGAGATCTTGCCCTAGGCAATGTATCGATCAAGATCACACCTTCTTTTTCCCCTTTCATGAAGGAATCACTGGAAAAATGATGAAGCTCTGATGATATGGCTAAGTGCACATATCCATGAGATTTAGAATGTTCTTCATGCACAGATCTTGGACATTTGATTGGAAAATATTCTTTTTGAAACTCCTTGGGAGCTTCACTGCTGCTTCTCTTTTCTTCTTGCACATCCTCCTTAGGGAGGCTCTTCTTAAATCTGAAAATAGATGAGATTAAACTCATATTATTCATGTTTCCCTTGCCCTTTATTTCACTGATAGCTTGATCTCACAGGCTGTGCTAGAGATCATGCTATGATACCACTGTAAAGTTCCAAATGGGGAAAAATAAGCTCAGTAGGGAATATCTTAAGATATTCCACTATGGAGTCATAGAAATATGGAATCACACCAATAGATATAAACCAGAGATAGACTGGTATGGCATTTACTGATTATATCACCTCTAAAGAGAGGGTGAAAACCAGAGGCTTCCTGTCTCGTTCCAGACTCTGTCTATAGAAGATTGGTGAAACACAGGAAGTATGGGAATAACACACTCCTCTTGGAGTTTTATGCTCTTGGGATCCTTATATCTACAGATCTAAAGGATGGATCCAAAAGAGGAGCAAACAACCAAACAAGCAAGGAGCGGGAAATTCCACTTTCGGGAAAAATTGCAAAAGGCCCAAGGGAAACGTTGTATAAGCAAAATGGTGCAAGAATAACACTTCCCAGGGATGGGTTCCCTTAGTATAGTTTATGTGGGACCTCCATACTTATTTTTAGGGAAATAAATGAGTTTAAGGGCCTTATACGAATCTCCCATGAAGCTAACTAGTTAAATATCAGCTAAAGAGAAGAGCTGATGGAATGAAGAAGAACCCACTTCAGAATTGCACAGTTTCAGAAGAGAGTCACTGGAAATCAGCCATCAGACATGTATTATAGTATAGCAGCAGAAAATCAGACTTTTAATGGAGCTTATCAAGAAATACAATGAATTCTATGAATAAATAAAAAAGTAATCTTCAGAAATAAGAGTTGCAATCTATGTAAAAAGTGCAGAAATGAATGTAAAATGTCCCTCTAAGTGTGCTTCAGCAATATAATGTTAGATTACAGATCTAATACAGATTCATGGCTGAAAAATCAGAGCCATATCAGATCTGGAAACTACTCAACCTTCCAATCAGGATCCCCTTAGGGCTTTTACAAAATAATGCACTAGAAAGTGTAAATCTAACTTCTTGTACACAAAACTGCAGAAAGCTTCAGTAATTTCTAAAGATGAATTTATTCATAATATAAAAAATATTTGAACATGCTTCATAAATCTTCAAGATGAGAGGCAAGCCTTAATCATCAGAAAACAAGTACAATGAAAGATCTAGACAATAGAGAGGCAGTACATAGAAAATAATGCAGTTGACAAAGGAGACTGCGCAGTAGCTTGAGAAGAATGTTACAACAGATAAAATACATAGATATGAAGTCAAAATACAATAGAGACCCTCTTCCGAGTGATAAAAAGACACCCTCCCTGAGAGGAGACTCCAAAAACAACTAGATCCTTGCAGATCTAGAATCCCACTTACTACACTTACAGCAGCAGCAAAACCCTGAGTGAGCCAGCGCTGTATATGCAAGCATAGCTTGGCCTCCAACCTGATAGTGGTTCAATCTAGCATACTTCCCTCCAAGATCTACTCAAATAAGGGTAGATGATTCCTAAACATGAGATCCTCTCTTTCTCTTGCTAAACAACAAAGAGAAATGGAGTTGCCTTAGCAAGCTCAGAAAATGAAATGTGATCAACAACCTCCTCATGAGCCTTCATCCTCCTTTTATTGTAGAAATTTGAATAAATGATATATTATTCACCAAGATTCTCCTGATCACACACTATTTTAGCTTCATGCATAATACAGAATCTCTTCTACCATTGATCATCACATGCGGAAATAAAATCAATTGCATGCATACATTAAAACCATAAACAATCACACATATGAACACAATATTTAATGGGAAAGCTTAAAGCTGAAAACCCCAACTATCTGTATATTATATGTCATGGATATCATGTAACAATCATTGTACAAAGCTCCTCACAAGCTCTCATGCACACCCTCAATTGCTACACACTATCAAGCTAGATCTAGCAAAACACATGCTCCAATATTTTGCTACTTGATAGCCAACCTCTATTGCGTTTTCAATGCTATGGGATGGCTTAATTAAATAGATAAACCACCTGGCTTGTACTGCGCAATCCTCATGGGCTTCTCCACCTATCTGTGTGTTGAAAATAGCAACAGTATAGTCACAACTGATAGTTAACCTGCTCTTTCACCTATCTCTGCACTGGTCTCCACTGAAACTGTCCATGCACTGAAGTTAACTGATGCATTCTTTAGTTGATTAATTAGTTTATAATTAGTGAATTAATTAATAATTAATTCACACCACTCTCACTGGTTGTATCAATCAGTTAAACTGAATACAAATAGCTCAACTATGTTTAGATTAGTTAAACTGAATACAACTCCACTAACTTCCTCAATCAACTCCACCAAACTCTATCTCATGAGTTCTAACTAAAGTATCCATGCAATAGCTCCACATAACCCCTAGGAATAGCGTAATTCCTTCTGTCAACTCCTGTGCCACATCTGTGCACTTAACTGAAGTGCTCCAAGAGAATAAGATAATGTTTAGAGTCCAAATGTTATTAAGAGCTAATAATATTCGACATATCTATTTTTAGACTGGCAATCTAAAAATAGATTCCACCCAATATGTCTAAAAATAGAAGTCCATATATTTTTCCAACCATCCAAAAATAGCATCCTGCAACACATAGAATATGATCGACATGTCTAAAAATAGACATAGTCTAAAAATAGACTTTGCGCCAAAAATAGCCTGCGGGCCCACTTAGTGAAAGCGACTTCTTTCCACTAAGCTCATCATCTTGTTGCAATCTCAACACTCCCTCTCAACAAGATA
Source organism: Pinus albicaulis (assembly GCA_034641835.2). Classification (NCBI taxonomy): domain Eukaryota; kingdom Viridiplantae; phylum Streptophyta; class Pinopsida; order Pinales; family Pinaceae; genus Pinus; species Pinus albicaulis. The sequence continues at coordinate 143,077 of JAXQQM020057908.1, forward strand.
GGGATTATCTGCCACCCCGATCCTGCCTCTATGGTATTCGAATTTTCTCCTGGTGAGCGCCTTCGTCAAGATATCAGCATCCTGATCCTCCATAGGAATGTATGAAAGTAACATGATCTTCCGCTGCACACAATCTCTGATATGATGATACCGGATGTCAATGTGTTTAGATCTATCATGAAATACTGGATTAACCGAGAGTTTGATGCAACTCTGATTATCACAATATATCACAGTAGGATCTAAGTGTGAACCGAACAACCCAACCAGGATCTTCCTCATCCATATAGCCTCGCATGCAGCCAAACTCACTGCCATATACTCGGCCTCTGCTGAACTGAGTGCCACGGATCTCTGCTTCCTGCTGTACCAAGAAACTGCTGTCGACCCGATACTAAAAATCCCTCCAGATGTGCTCTTTCTGTCTGTTGGGCTCCCTGCCCATTCTGCATCCATGAAGCCACACGACTTCACCTCATCCGACTGTCTGTACCACAATCCATATCCCGATGTGCCTCTGAGATATCTCAATACATGCTTGCCTGCCTTCCAGTAGAGCTTGGTAGGCTTAACCATAGCTTGTGAAAGCTGGTTAATAGCATAGCATATGTCGGGTCGTGTATTGACCAGATACATAAGCGACCCCACCAACTGTCGATAAACAGTGGCATCCACTACCTCCGCTGAAGTAGCATCCTCCTTCCTCCAACCACCAGGAAGAGGAGTATCAACAAGCTTGCAGCCATGCATGTTGAACTTCTCCAGTATCTCCCAGGCATACTTACCCTGAGAAACAAATAGTCCATCACTGCGCTGCCAAATTTCCAATCCCAGGAAATAATGAAGGAGGCCCAAGTCCTTCATCTCAAACTCTCTAGCAAGATCCTCCTTGCATGAAAGTATCAACAGCTCATCACCTGTCATAATCAAATCATCTACATAAAGTACAATGATCAGCAACTTACCCTCCACCACAATCTGGTATAGGTTAGGATCCGCCTCACTCTTGGAGAATCCAAGTCCGGTGAAATAATTGTCTATCCATGTGTACCAAGCACGAGGTGCTTGTTTCAACCCATACAACGCTCTCTTGAGCTTTCACACATGCGACTCGCTGCTAAAGATCTCGAAACCTTCGGGCTGCTCTATGTACACCTCCTCCTCAATGACTCCATTGAGGAACGCAGTCTTCACATCCATCTGATGAATGTGCCACCCCATCTGCGCTGAGAGAGCAAGAATCGTCCGTATGGAAGAATACCTTGCAACAGGTGCAAAGGTCTCCTCATAATCGATCCCCTCAATCTGTGAAAAGCCTCGGGCAACAAATCTTTCCTTGTACTTCTCCACACTCCCGTCAGCTTCCTGCTTCACTTTGTAGATCCATCTCGAACCCACCACTGATTTCCCCTCCAGCCTTGGGACAATCTCCCATGCACTGTTTCTGACAATCGAATCATACTCTTCCACCATGGCATCTACCCATGCGGGGTCCTCCACAGCTTCCTCAAAAGAGGATGGCTTTGTCACGATACACTTGCTCATAAGAGCCATGTATCCAGTATACCAGTCAGGTGACTGTCTCTGTCTATGCTGTGATGTAGGTTCTCCTACAACCTTCTCTGCATCTTGAGCCAGTGGCTCAGCTTCTGCAGTGCGCTTCCGCCCTCTGATGGTTGGCGCTACCTGAGTGGTGTCTTCCACTCCATGAACCTCATCTTGTGGCTGATCCACATCCTGAGACTCATCCTTAGGAACTAATAGCTCCTCATCTGCATGCAAGTGTGGCTCCCTCTCAAGCGAACACTTCATGGCTTTCTCCTCATGAAATTTGATATCCCGTCGCACAACAGTCTTGCGACTGTCTGGAAAATTCACACGATAGTTGTGGGGCATATCAGTGTACCCCAAAAATATCCCAACCTCCGCAGTCGGCTCCAGCTTCTTCCTGGCATCCTTCATCACATGAATGTAAACAGGTGAACCAAAAATCCTCAAATAGGAAATATCAGGCCTCTTACTAGAAAACGCCTCCTCAGGTGTACTCATGCCAAGTATCCTGTGAGGAAAACGGTTCTGCACATATATTGCAGTATTGCATGCCTCCGCCCACAAGTGAATGGGTAGGCCCTGATCATACAACACCACCCGTGCAACACCCACGATCGTTCTGTTCTTCCGCTCAGCAACCCCATTCTGCTGTGGGTTATGAGGTTCTATGAGCTCTCTTCGAATTCCTTCTGTGCTGCAAAATTCCTTGAATTCGCCAGAGATGAATTCACCACCATTGTCACTCCTAAGAGCCTTCACCTGCTTCCCCGATTCTTTCTCAACCAGTGTCTTGAACTCACAGAACTTTGAGTATGTCTCGCTCTTCTTCTGCATGAAGAAGATCCAACACTTACGAGAAAAATCATCAACAAATATCACATAATACATGTTCTTTGCTGTCGAAGCTGCTGAGAAAGGTCTACACACGTCTGTGTGAATTCTCTCAAGGATCGTCGTGGTGAAACTATCCTTCTCGCGAAAGGTGGCTTTCACGAATTTTCCAAAGGTACACCCCTTGCACTGATCTGACTGCGCAAGAGTGCCTTTAGGAAGCCCAGTAGAAATTTGTTGCAGTATCTTCAAAGCTCCATGGTGAAGGTGGCCCAATATCCGGTGCCACAACTCGCCATCATCCCGGCTCACCACTCCTTCTGCCTTGCCTGCCATTGCTGCACAACCATCTACCTACAATTGATAAAGGTTCTTAACTTGAACCCTTATCCTCCGGGTCTCACCAGTTTCCTTACTACGTAGGAAAGCCTTTCCCTCGCTAAAGACAACATCATATCCCTTGTCTTCTAACATCGCCACAGAGATAAGATTCTTCTTCAATCCTGGAACATGCATCACTTCCTTCAATACGAAGGGTTTACCAGACTCCCTCTCAAAGGAAATGGTACCGATACCGGTCGCACTGTATTTACCATCATCGCCCATCTCGATGTGCACTCCAAGATCTTTCTCATCCAGATCAGTAAACAAATCTCGATCTCCTGTCATGTGAAAAGACGCACCACTGTCAAGAAACCACACTGATCCCGTCATACTTGAGACCAAGCATGCGATCAGCGAAAAATCCAGCTCAAACTGCGAGGCTAAGGCCTCTCCAGCTGCAGTCCCAGCAGCCTGCTTATTTTTCTTCTTCTGTGGACAATTAGTGGCGTAATGTCTGTGTTGGTGACAGTGAAAGCACTTCACCTTGGACATGTCCTGCTTCTTGCCTTTCGCACCGGATTGAGAAGATTTCTTGCTCTTCCCCTTCTTTGCTTTGGCAGCCAAAGCGCAATTCTCTTCATCAGAGTTCCTTGATGAAGATCCGTCCCTGGTACTCCGCCTTATCTCCTCTTGCACAAGATCCGACCAAAGTCGCTCCCATCCTGGCAATTTCTCCCGACCATTGACAGAGTCCTGATAGGAATGCCAACTCTTCGGAAGCCCAAGGAGAGCCAAGCTCACTAAGTCCTCATCATCAACAGTAACCCCCACACTTCCCAGCTCATCCCTGCATTGGATGAACTTCGTGAGGTACTTGGGCATACTGTCGCCTTTCTCCATTTTTATGTTTCTGAGTTTATCCTTGAGCGCCAACTTCCTCTGGTCACTCTTGCTTTAAAATAAATCTGTCAAATATTTCCACATCAAGAATGGAGAAGCCTTACCATGAAGGCTGGACACTATGTGATCCTTCACACCTTTCAACATATTCCTTTGACACTTTGCTGTCTTCTTTTGCCATGCGTCAAGTACGGAAACATCACTAGAAGTAGGCTTTGGAATTTCTGCATGTATGAACTCCTTCAACCCATTTTCATCCAGCACCGCCTCCATCCTGTCCTTCCATGCAATATAATTCGAGCTGCCCTCAAGGGCATACTCCAATCGCAATCCTTTGAAAGACATCTCAACTTCGACACCAAGAAAACACTGCTGCAAATTCGAATTCCACCAGCACAAAACTCAACCGCTTCAATGTTTTGCAATTTCTCCAATGATCAATATTGCTCTGATACCATGTATAAATTTGAATAACTGATATATTATTCACCAATATTATCCTAATCACACACTATTTTAGCTTCATGCATAATACAAAATCTCTTCTACCATTGATCATCACATGTGGAAATAAAATCAATTGCATGCATACATTAAAACCATAAACAATCACACATATGAACACAATATTTAATGGGAAAGCTTAAAGCTGAAAACCCCAACTATCTGTATATTATATTTCATGGAGATCATGTAACAATAATTGTACAAAGCTCCTCACAAGCTCTCATGCACACCCTCAATTGCTACACACTATCAAGCTAGATCTAGCAAAACACATGCTCCAATCTTTTGCCACTTGATAGCCAGCCTCTATTGCGTTTTCAATGCTATGGGATGGCTTCATTAAATAGATAACCCACCTAGCTTGTACTGCAAAATACTCATGGGATTCTCCACCTATCTGTGTGTTGCAAATAGCAACAATATAGTCACAACTGATAGTTAACTTTCTCTTTCACCTATCTCTGCACTGGTCTCCACTGAAACTGTCCATGCATTGAAGTTAACTGATGCATTCTTTAGTTGATTAATGAGTTTATAATTAGTGAATTAAATAATAATTAATTCACACCACTCTCACTAATTGTATCAATTAGTTAAACTGAATACAGATAGCTCAACTATGTTTAGATTAGTTAAACTGAATACAACTCCACTAACTTCCTCAATCAACTCCACCAAACTCTCTGACATGAGTTCTAACTGAAGTATCCATGCAATAGATCCATATAACTCCTAGGAATAGCACAATTCCTTCTGTCAGCTCCTGTGCCACATTTGTGCACTTAACTGAAGTGCTCCAAGAGAATAAGATAATGTTTAGAGTCCAAATATTATTAAGAGCTAATAATATTCGACATATCTATTTTTAGACCGGCAATCTAAAAATAGATTCCGCCCAATATGTCTAAAAATAGAAGTCCATCTATTTTTTCCAACTTGACCAACCATCCACAAATAACATCTTGCAACTCATAGAACATGATCCATATCTCTAAAAATAGACATAGTCTAAAAATAGAATTTGCGCCAAAAATAGCCTACGGGCCCACTTAGTGAAGGTGACTTCTTTCCACTAAGCTCATCATCTTGTTGCAATCTCAACATTTATAAGATTTGAGTCTTTTGGAAAACCCTAAACCATTTTCATCTTTTGGTTCCTTTCACACTTGGAAACCCCTTCTAGAACTGTGCAGTCCATCAAGGAGGTTCAATGAACCTAGACAGCGTTGTTGACTTGGTAAAATATGATCTCCTTTGGTGGTCTTGGCCCTTTCACACCTGCAAGATTTTATTCCAATGACCTAAATATGCCTCTTTTCACATAGGCACTATTTTATTCTTGATTTGCAAGAGGATTAGACATCCTCCCTTACAATTTATTCATTAATAATAAAATACAAAATAAATAAGGCAAAATTAATGTTCCAAATTAGCTGAAGCTAATTTAGGAACATTACAGTCTCCCCCTCCCAAATTTTGCTTGTCCTCAAGCAACTGCAAGGGTGCTGCAAAACTTCTCCTTCTTCTCTTGTGGCCTCCTCATCAAATAGTCTCCTCCATTGCTCTGAATTTTCTTCAATATCTTTGTCTTCCCAATGGTTCTTCCTTAATATGCAAGTTTTCCCTTGATGCATAAACTCAAAGGCTCTCATCATGGAGAAATGGAAGGTTGTTGTGGAAACCTTCTTGCTGATCCATGGCCTCCTCAAGATAGAAGTGATGTTTTTCATGGGGTTTTCATGATCCATGAAAGACTCCTATCCCCATGCTATCATCAAAATGAAGTGGATCACCTCCCAGCTTGGCAATCCATAGAATATCTCCTCCCCAATACATGTGAGAGGCATGTCACCAACCAACATATGGCTCACCTTACAAAGAGACAAGTGATTTATCATGGTGGCCATACAAAATCTCATGCTCCCATGGAAGCATGCAATGCAAAAAGAATGGGGAACTCCTTCCCCCAAGGGCACATTCAACAAGTGTGCCTTTCCTCCAACTATGCCCCTAACAAGGATAAGTACATCTTCAGCTTGTGGGATCATGATTAGAATAATGCTAGCTGCCATGTGTGATAGATGAGAAGGAATATGTTCCCTCATGTGCAACCAACACAGTTTTATCCTTAACTGCCATAGAATAAGATATGACAAGTGCCTCCCCCAACAATTGTTTGCTGCCTCATGTCTTTGGAATGCTTGGAAAATGTACATCATGGTTGGTGTAAAAGAATCACACCATGAGGTATATAATAGCTTTCCAAGGTTCTCCAAGGAATGGCCTGCATCAACATAGTTCATGGCCTTGGATGACCCATGAAACACATCATACTTAGTGCCCCATCTTGGCACCATAACCTGAAAATGAGTGTCAGAAAAATATAAGCATATAGGAGATACAAAATAATTCTCAAGAGGATGAGCCTCTCTATATACTTGTGTTACATCAGTGGGGTAACTCATGGATGAGTTCCCTCTCACACTCAAAGAATAAGGAGGTGTGAATGGTGGCTCCTCCCAAGAGCTATGTTCCTCCTCCACTACCAAGTAGTCCATGCACTTATTCATATGAGAGTACACATATTCTTTGTATCCTTCCCATATGAATCCACCCAAGAGAGTATGATATGCTTTGACAAAACTAGTGGGTTTGGAAAGCAGGATTTCATAGATGGCATCAAATAGTCCCTCCTTGAGTTTGGAGTCACTAGCCAAAAGAATAATATTATAGAAATAGATAACTCCATATACCACCTTGAACCTTTCATTCTTTACTTCCCCTTCAAGAACCCCCCATGTGAAAAGGTCCTTGGAGTATTCCATCGTGAGTTGGGAATCCCAACAAGGATCCAAGCTCTCCAAGAATGACAACGTTGTAGAGGTCTGAAATGTAGCCCCTATATTCTCATGGCTCCCATCTTTGACATCCTTGATATCAAAATCACATGTTGGAGCATAATTATCGTCCCTTTGCTACTCCATGTGCAGCTATTCTTGCACAAGACAAGATTGGAGCATATGGAAATCAACTTCCCCTTGGAAAGTCCTTGTTTTCCAAAACTTCCTCCTTTTGGCCCATGTATAAAAGAGGGTTAGGATCCCCTTGCCATCTTCAGAAATATTCTTTTTGAATGAAGAGATCATGGGCTGCCCTAAAGATATGGATTTTCCATGTGCCCTCATTCTCGTGCCATCATGTGTCTTTGATTTCTCCTTTATCAGCGCATATATCTGAGTGGAAATTTGCAATGTCCCTTTCAGGAAACTGCTCATCTTTCTCCTGAATTCTTGAGAGATTCTCTGCACTGTGCTAGCTTCTCCCAAGGCTCCCTCCTTAGCCAAGTATGCATATGCAGCCCATAGTTGAGAGAACACTTTAGATTTCCTCCTATCAAGAGGTGCTCCTAGTAGAGGACCTTTTTGCAAAGAGGTGTCAAGGCATAGAGTAGAATGTGGATGTAGGCAGACATATTTTTCCCTACCTTCAATGCATAAGTCCTCTTTCCTTATTTGCGCTTCCAAGCATTGAAGTAGAGAAGGGTTCATGCTCTCCACCTTGTGATGCCCTTCCTCCTCTTCTTCCTCCCCTATCTCTAAGACCTCATCATTAATCAATGATAGTACATGCTCCTCATGCATGAGATCCCGTGGGACTCTTTGTAAGGGTGTTAGAGTCTATTCTCTTGGAGAAAGTGCTCCAACCTCTTCCTCATGAAGTGCTTGAGGTGCCCTTGAGGTGACTATGTTCTCATCTCCCACTTCCTTCAATAACCGAAATTTTCCCATCATCAATGAGAGACAATAGATCTTGATCAAATATTGAAGTAGAAACCTTCATGCTTTCCTCTTGAGATGAGGAGTCTTCACCAAATGGAGATATTTCCCTAGGCAATGTATCAATCAAGCTCACACCTTATTTTTCCCCTTTCATGAAGGAATCAATAGAAAAATGCTGAAGCTCTGATGATATGGTTGAGTGCACATATCCATGAGATTCAGAATGTTCTTCATGCACAGATCTTGTAGATCTAATTGGAAAATCTTCTTTTTGAAACTCCTTGGGAGCTTCACTGCTGCTTCTCTTTTCTTCTTGCACATCCTCCTTGGGGAGGCTCTTCTTAAATCTGAAAATATATGAGATTAAACTCATATTCTTCATGTTTCCCTTGCCCTTGATTTCACTGATAGCTTGATCTCACAGGCTGTGTCAGAGATCATGCTATGATACCACTGTAAAGTTCCAAATGGGGAAAAATAAGCTCAGTAGGGAATATCTTAAGATATTCCACTATGGAGTCACAAAAATATGAAATCACACCAATAGATATAAACCAAAGATAGACTGGTAGGGAATTTACTGATTATATCACCTCTAAAGAGAGGGTGAAAACCAGAGGCTTCCTGGCCTGTTCTAGACTCTGTCTATAGAAGATTGGTGAAACACAAAAAGTATGGAAATAACACAATCCTCTTCGATTTTTTTGCTCTTGGGATCCTTAGTTCTACAGATATAAAGGATGGATCCAAAAGAGGAGCCAAAAACCAAACAAGAAAGGAGCGGGAAATTCCACTTTCAGGAAAAACTTCAAAAGGCTCAAGGGAAACGCTGTATAAGAAAAATGGTGCAAGAATAATGATGACCAGGGCTGGTTTACCTTAGTATAGGCTGTGTGGGACCTCCATGCTGAATTTAAGAAAAAAAAATGAGTTTAAGGGCCTTATACAGATCTCCCACGAAGCTGACTAGTTAAAAATTAGCTAAAGAGAAGAGCTGATGGAATGAAGAAGAAACCACTTCAGAATTGCGTAGTTTCAGCAGAGAGTCACTGGAAATTAGCCATAATACATGTATTATAGCATAGCAGTAGCAAATCGGAATTTTAATGGAGCTTCTCAAGAAATACAGTGAATTCTATGAAGAAATAAGCAAGTAATCTTCAGAATTAGGAGTTGCAATGTATGTAAAAAGTGTAGAAATGAATGGAAAGCGTCCCTCTAAGTGTGCTTCAGTAGTATAATGTTAGATTACATATCTACAATAGATTCATGGCTGAAAAATCAGATCCATATTAGATCTGGAAACTACTCAGCCTTCCGATCAAGATCCCCTTAGGGCTTTTACAAAATAATGCACTAGAAAGTGTAGATCTAACTTCTTGTACATAGAACTACAAAAAGATTTAGTAATTTCTAAAGATGAATTTATTCAGCATATACAACAGATCTGAACATGAGATATCAACAAGCTACTTCATAAATCTTCAAGTGGGGACGGCAGGAGCACCATGGCGGCCGAGAGCAGCAACAACGCAGCCAGAGAGAAAAGAACTATTGAATGGTTAGTATTGTAGTAGCAGGGTTGTTAACTGTTACAATATGAGGATTGTTAATTTCTACGGGTTTTTATTTTGGATAATCTTGTATGCAGAGATAAATGTCATAATTTTAACAATTTTTTTTTTTTTATATTTTAACATTTTTTTTCCAGAAATGAAAAAACGTTGTTTACTACTATACATATTCTATACAGAAAATCACTAGCATCATTCAGGTAGCCCCACACACACAACATTTTTCGAAAGAGGCGAGAATTTTGGTGACATACCCGAGTTCTACTGGATGCAAAGTAACTCGACGAGCGGGGACGGTAGGAGCACCACGGTGGCCGGGAGCAGCAACAATGCAGCCAGAGCGAAAAAAACACGCGTACAATGAAAAATGTAAACTATCAAACTTCACGGGTGACTTATTTATAAAAAATAGTTCGAAAGAACTATTTTTTTTAAAAAAGTTCGGCCGAACTTTTGATGCTGATTTTCCAATTCCCAACAAAAATTCTGTTGTCCCGCGCCGTCAGTGTGACGTCAATCTAAACGGAATCATGAGTTTGGCCGAAATTTATAAAAAAATTTGGTCGAACTATTACAAAGTTCGGCCGAAATTTGTAAAATGTTCGGCCGAACTATTGTTGAAAAAAAATTTCGGCCCCCGATTCTCACAAAAGTGTAACCCAGCTTCACGTTTCCGCCCTTTATTTATTTGCCATATCTATACCTTCTTCTCTGTGTATGCTCTTTGCTGTGTGTTGCGTGCGATCTTGGCAAATCAGAAACAGGGAAAAGGGATTTTTTTTGCTACGTATGCTCTTTCCTCGCATCTTTGTGTGATCTCGAGAAATTAGAAATAGTGAAAAAAGTGACAGTTGTCGGTAAGGCTAACTGAAAATCTAACATTTGGCCGTAAGGCTTTGCATTTCATTTTTTTTCTCGGTTTTTGTGTTTTTTTTTTGGTAGGAAAAGGCACGCACACCGAAGAGTTAAAAAAGAAAAAGAAAAAAAAAACCCCTTTCTCCTTTCATACAATAACATGATCCTTTTACTATCTCACTTGGTGAGGGGTTAGTTTTTTAGAATAGAGGTCTTGGGTTCAAGTCTCCTTCTGAAGCTTCTTTTGTAAAAGGTTTTTGTTAAAAGGGGTAGATTTTTTTTTTAAAAGCCGTACTTCATCTCGTTCCCATAACTATTCAGCATCTACAACTCAGATTTTTCAAAAGGAATAACTTCTTCATCCGAAAGCCATTTTTTTTTAAACAGCCTAATTTTTCGAGATCTTTCCATTTGAGCAGTTATTTCAGCTTTTCTCAGCTTCAGTTTTTAAAAAAATGGAAAGTGCATGCCCGGTTATTCTTAACAACACCAATTATTTCCAATGGCTACCTCACATGGTAGATATACTTAGAAGTAAAGGGCTTTATAGGATAGCCACAGGACAAGAAACTAAACCTTCCAATGATGATAAAGCTACTAAATGTGAAATTAAACAAGATCAACCACGAGGGTTGATAGGAATGTCCATTGCTCAAGATCTTCGATTTCATATCCTTGACATTAACACCCCTGATGAAGCTTTGGAAAAGCTAAAAACTATTTTTGGCATTCAAAATCAAATCAGGGCCCACCAGCTTGAAAATGAGTTGCTTACTTTGGACCCCAATAATTTCTCCTCCATTGAAGATTTTTTGTCCAAATTTAAGACCCTCAAAATTATTTTAGAAGGTTGTAAGATAAAAAAGGATGATGGTAGTCTCATCTATTGCATTCTTTCTAAGCTTGGCCTTGCATACTCTACATTTTTTTCCGCCTTCCATTCCACTAGAGAAGCCATCATTTCCTCAGGAACCACCTATAAGAATCCCTCTTTTTATTTATTTTGTGATTCTTTGATAAGAGAACAAGAAAAACTTTTACACCTTAGTCTTATCACTGTTGGAAACGCTTCTAAGAAAGCCTTAGCAGCCCACCAACAACCATATCAAAATAATCCCAAGAAGCAGTATCCTAAAAAATATGGTCCTAAACCAAACAAAGGCCCTAAGAAATTTCAGCTGCAAACTGAAAAATCAAATCACCAAAATAATAAGGCAAATCAAAACAAAGGGAAGAAGATAGATATACATTACAAATTTTGCAATCGGGATGGCCATATAGAATCCAAATGTTTTAATAAGATGGAAGCCTTAGAAGTATCAATGAAGAAGCACAACATCAATTTGTAGCACTCTTCACCTTCATCTTCAGGCATGGCACTTTCTGCTTGTGGTTGTCAAGCATCAAGATCTAGTTATGCATTAAATATATCTTCTTCTTCTCCTTCTCATGAGTGGCCCATTGATTCTGGAGCTTCTTACCACATGGCTAAAAATAAATCCATGTTTTCTTCTTTAAATGATTGTAACACCAAACATATTTATGTTGGTGATGATAGATCTCTTAGTGTTGTAGGATCTAGAACCATTCATCTAGATAATGGTCAGTTTAATGATGTACTATGTGTTCCTACCTTGTCATGCAACCTTCTATCTATTTATTAGATAACTCATTCAGGTGAAGGGAAAATAGTAGAATTCTCATCTCATGATGTTGTAATCAAGGACCTCAAAGATCCTAAACATATTTTAGCTACTGGCATTGCTGATGATTCCACAAGGTTGTATAAGTTTGACAACTTTGGGTCATCATGTCTTCCCTTTGTTTTTGTTGCTCATAATGATGATGTGAGAAAACTTTGGCATGAGTGATTTGGTCACTTAAACTATTTCTCTCTTCAAACTCTATGTAAGGAAAATATGGTGATGGGCCTTCCTATGGTATCTTGCCGAGATGGTGTTTGCACCGGATGTGTACTCGAAAAACATCATCGGGACAGTTTTGACAAACATGCCTCTTGGCACGCTTCAGCCCCTTTGTAGCTTGTGCATAGTGATTTATGTGGTCCACTTCTTGTTGTTTCTTTCTCTGGTTGCAAGTACTTCTTAACTTTCATTGATGATTTTTCTAGACGCACTTGGGTATATTTCTTAAAACTCAAGAGTGAAGTTTTTAACATGTTCTTGGCCTTTAATGCCTTTGTTGAGAAACAATCTGGACATCAAATTCTTAAGTTAAGATCAGGCAATGGCGGAGAATATGTTAACAACAAATTTATCAACTTCTGCACTAAGCATGACATTCAATTGCAACATATTGTTCCATATACTCCACAACAAAATGGTGTAGCTGAAAGGAAGAATCACACCTTAAAAGAAATGGCTAATTGTATGCTTCAATCTAAAGGACTTGGTCTCAATTTTTGGGCAGAAGCCATTAATTGTGAAAATTACACAGTAAATCGCACTCCTACTAAGGTTTTAAAGAATATAACTCCAGAAGAAGCTTGGAGCTTAATCAAACCAAATGTAAGTCACTTTCGTGTTTTTGGAAGTGATGCTTGGGCCCATATTCCAGATGCAAAACATAAGCCTTAGAACCTAAGAGTGAAAAATGTATTTTTGTTGGATATTCTGAAGATGTCAAAGGATATAGACTTCTTCAACCAAAATACAAAAATATAATCATTAGAAGAGATGTAAAGTTTGATGAAAATATATCGGCCTGTGAGCCTAGTTCGGTAGGTGTGCCACCTTTGGCCTACGAGCCTAATTCGGCATATGTGCCACTTCTCTCTCTCTCTCTTCTATTTTTAATAACATTCCTTCTAGTTCAGATGATGACAGCGAGGATGAAAATCCTCCTCCACCTCTTGAAATTGTTCCTTATACTCCACCGCTTCCAGGATGGGTTCTCTCTACTCGGGATGCAGCAAGTTCTCTTGCAGGTGACCCTGCTGATCGACAATTTACACATTCTCAGTTCGAAAGAGCTTCTTCCTTATTGGCTCAAGTTCCAGAAAATCCTGATCCAGAAACCTTTGAAGAAACCTCTGGTCATCCAACTTGGGATAAATCTATGAATGAAGAATATCGTTCCTTATTGACGAATGATACTTGGGATCTTGTTCCTCTTCCAAAAGGAAGAAAAATTTTCAGATGCAGATGGGTTTACAAAACATAGTTTGGACCAGATGGAAAAGTGGATAGACATAAAGCTCGTCTTGTCCCTAAAGGATTTTCACAAGTTGAAGGCATTGACTACACTGAAACCTTCTTCCCTTTTTCCAAAATGAATTCTATCTACCTTGTTCTTTCCCTTGTTGCTTCATTTAAATGGGAATTCCATCAGATGGATGTTAAATCTGCCTTCTTACATGGAGATTTACATGAAGAAATCTACATGAAACAACCCCCTAGATTTATCCAAAATGACTCTAGCCTTATTTGTTGCCTTAGGAAGTCTCTCTATGGTCTCAAACAAGCTCCTCGGGCTTGGTATGCCAAAATGGATAGATTTATATTAGATAATGGCTTTTATAGGTGTCATTCTGACAAAATTGTCTACATGAAGAAAGTGGGTAAGTCCTTCACCATCCTTGCTCTTTATGTTGATGATCTTATCCTTACTGGTAGTGATCCAAACCATATAAACCATGTGAAATCTAGCCTCAAAAATAAGTTTGAAATGGCAGACTTAGGACACTTGCATTATTTCCTTGGTCTTCAAGTCTTGCAATCCAAGGAAGGCATTACCCTCTCTCAGTCCAAGTATGCATGTGATCTTCTACACCACTTTCACATGGAAGACTATAAGCCAGCCCCTTCTCCCTTTCAGTCTAGAGTCAAGCTTTCAGTCACTTGTACTACCCTTGAATTTGATGCTACCTTATATTGTCAACTTGTTGGTAAAATTCTGTACTAACCCACACCCGTCCTGACCTTTCCTTTGCCATTGGTCTTGTCGCTCAGTTTATGCACCAACCTCATGAAAGTCACTGGAAAGCAACTAAAATAATACTTCGATATATGCGAGGTACAGTTCAGTTCGGGATTCATTACAGTGCAGGAACATCTCCATTGTTGATTAGTTTCACTGATTCGGATTGGGCTGATGACCCTGATGATTGAAAGTCTACTGCAGGATATGTATTCACTCTTGGTTCAGGACCTATTACTTGGTCTTATAAGAAACAAAGTGCCATCTCTCTTTCTTCAGCAGAAGTAGAGTATCATGGTGCAGTTGAAGCCAGCAAGGAAGCCATGTGGCTTCATCGGATTCTGTCTGAATTTGGTCTTCATCAACAACATCCAACTACACTTTGGTGTGATAATTAGAGTTCCATTCAGCTATGTAAAGATCTAGTTCAGCATTAGCATATGAAACACATTGAACTCCACATACACTTCATCAGAATTCTCATTCATGATCATGTTCTTGAAGTGCAGTACTGTCCAACCAATGATCAAGTAGCCGATATCTTTACGAATGCTCTCACAGAAGCAAAGTTTACCAAACTTCGATCCATGCTTGGAGTTTAGGAAAGTTGTTATTAAGGGGGGATAGGCTCTAATTCCTCCTTCCTTCTCCTATTGTGTCACTTTTTTAAATCCTTCAATCATATCCCAATTTGTTCTTAAGGGGGGATGTTAGGATATTTCGACACATAGGAAATAGGCTCCTTTTGTGTCACCTTTATAAATCCTTCCATTCTATCCCAAGTTGTCCTTAAGGGGAGATTTTAGGATATTCCGACACATAGGAAATAGTTAAGAATGACTTAGTCTAGTGTAGAGTTAGGTAAAGTGTGTTTCTTTACCATGTACATTTGTAACTTATAATCTGACAGTCACGATTTTTAGTGATCTGACTGTTATCTCTCACCTTGGTATTAATGACACTTGATATGTGGCTTAATACCTGATTGGTCCATGATCTCTATTTAAAGAGCATGGAGGGTCATTTGTTTGGTAACCGTTTATGAGAGAAACATATGTAACTTTTCTTTTTACATTAATAAATTTCCTAAAGTGGCCGCGTTGGCTCAGGCCGTGGACTGTTTCCCTCTTTGAGGTTTTTAACCACATGATTATACTAGTGTACTGATTTGTGATATTTTTGTGAGCGGTGACCTTTGGTTCTTGGTCTAAGGAACTTACCCTGTAAATTCCTACAGTTTTGTGGATGCGGCGAGGGACTTTGTTCCAAATTTATAGGCTAGTCTTTAGGCCACTTCACGTATCTGCCCAAAACTTTCCATAACTTTTTCATCGAGCTACTAGAGCCTCCAGAATCAATTTTCAGACTCTAATCATACTCAACTCACAAATACACAATAGTCATTTATGCAAACACTTTGTAAACAAAGTACAGGTAGCTCATGAATGCATACATGTTCAATACTTCATTAATATCATCAGAGAACCGTCAATAAGGTGTACTTCACTCTATTATAAGTTGCAACAACACACATTATCTCATGCATTCAAATAAGATAAATAAGATTTAATCAAACAATGGAATGGATCCATAACAAGAGCACATAAAAAATGAGAAATGTACCATGCATGTAACTAGCATTTAACCAGAGTGGAACCATAAAAAACCAGTCATAAAATCATATATAACATCAGAACTCATGCTCATTAATATCAATATGAATCAACACATAATAACATATGAAAATTTCAACTAATTCAAGGACTTCCACATACCACCCAACCATAGATTGGGCTAAACCAAATCTTTCTCACATCCAATCCCCCATGTCATATTCCAAGCATGAATGTGGGATCTCATGGGATAAACCAAATATAACCAAACAGGGAATCTAGATGTTAAACCACCTCTACCCTCAAGCCACCGTGATCTAACCTAAACCCGTCCATATATCACCAAACAAACACAAGCTTAGATGCCTCAGAATTTCTTCACAATACCAAAGGAATTTTCCTATCTCCACCCATATGT
Organism: Pinus albicaulis; assembly: GCA_034641835.2. Taxonomy (NCBI): domain Eukaryota; kingdom Viridiplantae; phylum Streptophyta; class Pinopsida; order Pinales; family Pinaceae; genus Pinus; species Pinus albicaulis. The sequence continues at coordinate 159,368 of JAXQQM020057908.1, forward strand.
CAAGGGATTCTCAGAGAAAACAATCTCCACCCTCAACCCTTGGGATTTTCCTAATACCACCTCACACAGATCAAAAATATTATGGCAATCCAAATCTCAACAAAAATTGAATCTCAACACACCAAGTCTATCTAAGAAATGACAAGGAAAATATAAATATACTATGAATTCAGGAAATCACATGCCAATAATAGAAAAATAATCATGTAAACCAAATGCATGCACCATGCACTCAAATCCCAGCAAGGAAATCACACATATAACATGTTACTTGGAAAATCCTCATGTTGTAGATCTTCTCCCAACCTTCTCCTTGTATCCATGTTCTCTTTCTCTCCGAGTCCAAGTGGGAATGCCTCGATGTCCAAGTGAATGCTAGAATGTCCAAGAGTAACCAAAAGTGTAACCAAGATTAACTAAGAGAGTCACAAAATGTTATTTGTCTCCTTTTATTTTATTTTCCTTCAATTTCCTTCATTTTCCTTTACATGCATATTCTTTTCTCTTCATCTTCCTTTTCCCTTATTTTCCTTTATTTCTTGAATTAATTTCCATTTATTGCCCTTTTCCTTTTGCCAATGCCAATGCCAATTTCCATAGCCAATAATTAACCACAAATGATGCCCATTATAATGTTTTTCCCCTCCATTGATCTTGGAATACATGTCCCATGACCTAGGGTTGTTACTTTTGTTGTCTTCAATTAAAAAAACAGAAAATCTATCCATTCATTTTTATCATCGGGAAGCTCTCTGGAAATGCCCAAGGAATCTTGCTTCTAATAATATTGAAGCATGGAACCTTAACTCATAACCCCATTGAAAATTTAATTTCTTGTGTTTGTTTTTTTGTGGTGTTGATTGGAATGGAGTGTCGAGAAATATCAAACACTATAAGTGAGTGTATTTTTTCATATTTTTTCATGTTGTGGATAAGTTTTTGAAGAAATTATGTAAGGGATTTCTAATTCATCCAACGTTTCGAGTGGAAACTCCACCCAAGACCATAAAGCATAATGATATCAAATGATTTCTGAGGAGTCTTTATAGAGAAGAATACAAAGTAGTGGCTAAGGAATTAATAATAATTTAATCAAGGTAGTTGTTAAAGGGTTAAATTAATTAGGTTAAGGGAGCAATTCAAATGCATGAATTAGATAATTAAATTAATTAATTAATAAGGAAAAAAGTTGGGGCCTTGTGTATTATGATTAATGGAGCATAAAGATGAAAAGAATAAAAAATGGAGTATAACCAAAAACTTATATAAATTTAATGGTAACTAAATCTAATATGTATATAAGGATAAATAATAAAGAATACAATGAATTTGGGGGGGCGAGGGGGGGTGGGCGGGGGGGTGTGGTGTTGGATGAAAGGAAGGAGGGAGAGGGGTGAATGAAGGAAAGGAAGAAATGAAGATGGGAGGAGCTTGAATATATATATATATATCAAAATTGATAATAATAAAAAATTCAAAGATTGAAATAAATAAAAATTGGAAAAGTTATAAGAATAAGAGATCAAAATTTATATGAATTTTCAAGATCAAAATTAATAAGAAAGAAAGGAACAAATCAATGCGGGGGGGGGGGGTTGGGAGGGGGGTTCGTATTAAATGGAATAAAGTTGAATAGAAAATACAAGAAGAAGGTTGAGTGAAGGGGCGGGGAGGAAGGGAACAACATATCAATGAGAAAGTTGATGGATGACAGACTTTGAGGGTACACTTACCTTGTAGTTGTCTTCCCTGTTGAATTTTTTAGGTTGCTTCTCAATCTAAAGAGATTCCTAAATTATTTAGGAGTTATACAAAGGGAAAGAGACTAGGCTCTTGGATTGACAAACCTAACCAATCACCATGAATGACTGGTGGGATGGAACCAATGAGGGAGAGGTTGGCACTGTAATGAAGGACACGATAGTGGTCCTATCAACCCAAATTTAGATAAGGAGCTATCCATATAGAAGATCAAGTACCAGATATCATATGCCTTTATTACTAGGATAGTAAGTGAAGAGGTGATCAATCACATTGTTCCCATTAAATATTCTTATAGTGTTATATAAATAAGTTAAATGACCTATATGACTCACACTTAGAACTACAAATTTTACAACTATCAATGAATCTCTTCAACCTAGAGTTGAAGGATGATGACCCCATGGATTTAGATTATGAGATCAAAATTTTCTTGCATGAAATAGATACCACTAGAGTGAAGATATAAATTCCCCTGAAAATATTCATTAAGGCCCTTTATCCCACATATTCCTACTACCTTGAATCTCTACAACCTAGTGGCCAATTAAATGCCATCTCATTTAAAAATGGTTTTGGAAATAAGAGGAGAACTCGTCCCACTAGAGAGCTTGTGTGCCCATCTCAAAAGGGGAATAATAAATCACATGAATCATCCAGAGAAGATGGAAGTAGAAGAGGACATCAAAGAAATATTTTCAAAGGCGAGGGGAGGAAAGGAGGGGGTGAACACAATTAAGTTGAGAGATATAATCTTCATTATGTTAATTGCAATAGAAATGGGTATAAGGAAAATACATCCAAAACCCCTTAGGAGATATGAAAGACAAGTAGGATCCAAAAGAAGACAAAGGTAAAACACCAAATATGGTGAAAGGTAAAGCATATAAATATTCTCATTACATTGTTGCACATTGACATATCAGAGTAACTAAAGATTTATTTCACACGTCACTTAAGTCTTGGAGAGATATATGGTTGATTAACAAAGTTACAACATGCACATGACCTTCCAAAGATACTTTTTTGGATACTTTAGTGATAGCATTATTCGTATATTTTATTTTGTAGATAAATCAAGTCTAAAACCATCAAGCATTGGCACCATCAGGCTTAAAGTACCTATATTCACATATTTTATTCTATAGTGTGTGCTTTGTAGTCCATTGTTGTGAAGGTACTTGTTATCCCTTGTGCAAATTTGATATCAAGGTCATTCCATTCATATCTTTGATGGAAAAATTGAAATAAGAAAGTATTATAACAACATAACTATCATGAATGGTACATTCATATCTATTCTTCTATGACATGCTACATTTACACACATTAATTATGATAGCCTTCATTATGGAAAATAAATGGTGTTTTGGTTTGACTATTATTCCTAGGAAATTGAACTAATGTGATGCTTGTATCCTTGGAACACATAGCAAAGAAACCTTCCATGATTCCACTTCGAAAGCATACAGAAAACTTGTTTTTATTACATTCTAATTTGGGTGGTCCATATCTGTTGATGACAATAAATATATCACTCATTTTATTGACGATTACACCAGGATGTGTTGGTGTACTTGTTGAAAGATAAAGCACAAGTTTTCGAAACCTCTAAAAATTCTCATATATGGATTTAAAAAAAAGTGCAATCACATATTATCTCTTTTTGTACTGATAATGGAGGAGAATATGCATCTAATGAATTGAAAAATATCTACCCCAGCATGGTATTCAACATCACACCATAATTCCATATAATCCTCAATAGAATGGTATAGCTCAAAGAATGAACATGACTATCTTAAATATTGTTTGTTTTGTGATATTTTTCAAAAATATAAAGTTGATGTTTTGGGTTGATGTAGTTATATCTAAAATATATGTGAGAAACAGGTGTTTTTCTTATGCTCTTGGAAACAAGACTCCATATGAAATGTGTTATGGAAACATTCCCTCGATGAGGCATCTCAAGATCTTTGGATCCACTTGTTATACCTCGATTCCTAAGAAACAAGCTTGATGCAAGAGGTATGAAGTGCATCTTCTTGGGGTACTAAAAATACCACTAAGGCATATCATCTTTGCAATGAGCTAAACAAGAAACTAATTCTTTCTAAATATTTAATTTTTATTGAGGTTTCCAAGAATGAAAAACCATTAAGTGGAAAATTTATCATTTAGATAGATTCACCCATGTAAATACATACCATGAGTTTTATTATGAGATTCCATATATTTAAGGAGGGTCCCTATTTTGGATCAATCTCTGGAATATCCTTTTGCAGCACCATCTCCCCCTCTTGAACAAGTTCCAAGAACTTCATCAAAAAAATGAGTTTAGTTGGATGATGTTATTGGGAGGATTGAACGGTTGGGTATTAATGAATAGGTGGTACCCTCTGTTTCGGGGAAAATCACCCTAGAGGTTTTTTGGGTCTAAACATCCACAGAGCAGGGCATGCTATTCAGAAGGACTCACACACAACCATACTTGAAAGAAAAAAACTAGATAACAACGATAGTAGAACTCACCTGTAGTCCTATGTTCGATGTAGATCCAGCGAGGTCCAAACCCCCAGCAACCCTTCTTCCTCCTCAACCTGGAAAACAAGAAAGAACATGCACGGAAACCTAGTTTTATAGCATATACTTCTCCTAAACGTTAATGCAATCCATGTGAGACATTATATAAACCATAATAAATGCTTAAATGATAATCTTTTCACACATATAAATAAACATTAACGCACGAGTTCAGGAACAATATGGTTCTTCATTATCACGAACAGCATGTATAGTAGTAAAAGTGGAGAGATCACCTGAATCCTTCCACGATCTTTGAGCAGACCATCGTCCGGATTCGTCCCACCCTTGCCTCGCTAAGATCCTTTCTAGACTTGTGCACTCGAGATGGCATATAAATGGATGAACATCTCCAGGAAACAAGGGTTTCCTATTATAAATCTGGGAAAGTGTAGGAGGCACGGGGATTCAGACTTGAATTGGGATTCCAACAGAGTATAATGTCTATAAATTTCTCTCTCCCTTAGGCCATGCATATGAGGGGCTTTTATACTCCCTCAAAGTAGTTTCAATCAGTTGGAAACAGTTGGCCACGTGCTGGGGTGGTTGAACTACCAGAGTAACCATCAACCCAGCCCGAAAATAGGGATTTTTTATATATTTTTTAATGATTTTAATGGCATACGTGGAAAAGCACATGTGGACTCGCGTATACACGCGGAAAATTCTGGGCATATCCGCGTATGGGGATTTTAACACTGTTTTTTAGTGAATTTTGTTCAAGTCTATAGGAATGGGTGCCCAAAGCCATAAAGACAATCATGAATCACATGAGGGTGAAAAATGATGCTATAACAGATGCCCCCTAATATATGAGGTCAGAAGGGGTACTGATGGCCGAAATGTATTATGCACATAGAAAGAACTTCGCAAGGACAAGATAAGACTTCACCAGATTTCAGCCTGCCAAAAACCAATGAAAGAAAACAGAGAGTCAACTCATGCTGAGGCGGGCATACCCATGCTCAGTCAAAAATACATCATATGGAAAGTACTGAATAGATCCAACATGTATACAAGTATAGCTGAACTGAAAGTACACAATGAATCATCTGAGCATGGCTCGGAAGTATAAGTCTGAATCAATGTCCAAGTATCACATATAGAAAGTTGATCAATGATGCTGCAACTGGATGTCTAATCATATAAGTAACTAAATCTCCAAGTACCAAATCATAAGGGGTGGAACTCATGGTACAATCACGCAACTCGGGAGCCAACATATAGGATGCTGCTGTACTGGCACTGCAACATATAAGGGTGAACGACATCACTGGCAGAAACTGAATGGACTGTCAAAAGTGAGCCGAGAAATGCTGATGCAACCCGAGGTCTTCACCGATCTCGATGGCACAATTCTACACAATGGGAATAAATGAGCTGAAGTCGACCATGTGAGAAATCATTGGATTACTGGTCAATGATGTATACCGTTAACCAACGCGAGACAACCCACCAATAATGAAAATGAGTGTCAAGGTGCCCCAGTACAATCTAACAAGTGCGAATGAATGAGTTGAAGTCAAACACTTGAAAGAATCTACCAATCAGGAGGCAATGATGAATCCCCACTATCGATAGCGAAGAGTCTGCCACTGATGACTGCAAACCCTAAGGTACTGACAAAAAGACTCTAGACCTTATTCCCAGAGCAATGAGTCAGAGTCGATGGGAAAAGATCTGCTGGAAGGAAGGCATTAAGGCATCCCACATCAGTCCAGCGCGAGTGTAACCCGCAGGCCAAGATTTGGAAGGAATCAGACGAAGTAGAGTGATGGAACCAAACTGAAGTACGTTTCCAACATGCACAAGATGAAGCTAGCGCATGGAAGAAACCCTCTGAACCAACCAATAATGAAAGCTGATACAGAGGTGAGAAATCCACCGATAGGGTCAAATGGAAATCAAGGTACTGCACGAATCCCAAGTGTGATAATGTATGTTGACGTCGAATACAGGGGAAACCACTCAGTCAAAGACCCATAATGATGATCAAATTTTGAGCACAAGGTCACCTATCAATGATGGAAATAGGGCCAGGGTGCGGCTCTAGGTTTGCTCTCAGAGCAATGTGTCGTAGTCGATAAGAGACAAACCTGCCAGCAAGAAGTCAATGGGGACCTTCTCAAACCAGCACGAGCAGAAGACCAAAACATCTGATGTGATAGAACAAGATACTGACAAGACCGGGAAGGCCGACTGAATAATGAGTCAAGAGACACCGCAGAATGGCCGACTTTGGTTAGACTTCCCTTGAACAAAAGCACGACTCATGATGACCATGGCAGTAAAAAGTGACACTGTATAAGTCTGTTATGCAGGAGGCAGAACAAACTCTCCATATGATTGGAAGAGATAACCAACCGGGGGAGGACTGACAAGTGAAACAAGGTAAAGGCTGAACCTAGGTCGAAACTAAAACCATCCCAAATGGAGGAAAGATATATAAGTGTATATGCTTTGTTCAAGGGCGACAAACTGACACTGTACTGCCATCAAATTACGAAGTTACATCCCGTTCCCGCTCTTTTTGTTATATTTGATTTTTTGTCTTTTTCATATAATAAGCCTGAAAAAGAATAAAATAATGCTATGGTGCAATGGATAGAACGAGTATCAAGAAACAGATGCACTAGTTCCTGGGATTGGAACGATCCTATGCTCAATGCAAGGTGGCGGAAACTGGTAAGCGATACTCAGAGGAATGTTCCATCCATGGGTAAAAGGGTGTCAAGTCGCGATAGCTAAGTGCATGCAATGGTTTAACTTGTACAGATAGACAAGGTCAAAAGTTGGCTTAAACATTGAGTCCAAATGAAGCCGGCTAAAGGCCATGATAAACAAGTAGCCAATATGCAATGCAGTAATACAACTCAACAACACTAGGGAGCCTCTAGGGTAATAGACAGAAAAATTATAGTGAGGAAGAAGAAGAATGAAGCTTCAGCACATAATTCATGGCGGGACTAAAGAGGACTCCCGAGCCTACATAAAACGCAGCATGGGCAACAAGTGATAGCGAGGAACTAACTAGGAAGCCCATGTAAAGGAAGGCTCTACCACCAAGTCATGATTAAATAATCGGCGAGTGAAATGGGTGTAATACTCATGACCTGATGGGATCAACCCTATGGAAAGTGATCAGAATGGAGGCTAGTATGCAAAATGCAACGGAAAGTGGATTCCCTAACCTATATGCCAGTGAAGATCATATACCTGCCATGACGGGTCAGCAGTCATGGATCAAAATCCAGAAAAATCTCAAAAATCGTCAAAATGTACTTGAAAACATACCAAGCTGGGCACTTCCAAGCATCTAGGTTATGTAGCTTAAGACAGATTGAAAAAATAAGCATAACAAAGTTTTGCGAAAATTTTCAACTTTTTGGGCATAAATAGACAAATTACCTCATATTTGGTTCATTATTACATTGCTGATTTGGAAAAAAGTGCTCTGGAGAAAAAAGCTTCTTTCGTCAAATCAGGAGCAACCGACCGTCAAATTCCACCGAATTTCTCAGGTTAGCTCTTAATTCATCCTTGCTATTCATTTTGTCCGTTCATAAATTAAAATTTATGAATTTTCACCATTAAATCTCTTGCTAAAAATCACAGGTTTGCACATACGCAGGTTGGTAATGACCAAGTCGCGTATACACGCGACTGTGCACAAATAAAGTCGCGTATGCGCAGCCCAATATGAAAAATGCGTAGCTAATGAATGGATTTTTGAAATTTGACAGGATGACCATATCATGGAGAGAGCGCGAACACAGTGCAATAGACAATGAAGTCATGCAGAACCAAGCATCACTAAATATTCTTCGAAATTGTGGATTACTCAAGTTTTTTAAAATGCCAAATATGAAGAGTAATGTCCGGTTGCTCGAAATGCTCGTGAACTATTGGGAACAGGAAGAGGACTGCTTTATGTTAGATCAGATGCCCATACGCATCTAAGTGGAAGATATATATTTTATCACTGGACTCTCCCGGAGGGGGGAGCCAGTAGACTTGCATGGTAAGCCTTTGGGAGGGCTCACCATGGAAGATTACGTCCACGTGTACTGCGTACAGGGTTCCAAGAAAGTTCGAACTCAAATTGCAATCAAAGATTTAAAGGATTTGCACATGAAAATCCTCCTTTTCACCATTGGCAGAGTGGCAGGATCTGGCTCCTTACACCAGGCATCCAGGACGCAAATGAGCATAGCAATGGAATGCTTAACTCATATATATGATTGGTGCACAGCCCTACTAATGAACATGAAGCAACAATTGACCTCTATCTGCCAAGAAAAGACAAAACATTTTGGATATGGTACAATTTTGATGACATTCTTCTTCAAGAAGATTCCAGTACTAAGACCTAGAGTGATCTCTACCATCAACAGCCCGAGAGACCCAAGAATTGCCCGCTGGGCAGACATGATGAAGAGATTGGGGGGGAGTGAAGTTCCCCAGACCACTTGGGATGATGAGTTCTTCCAATGGTGGAGAGAACAAATCATCGCTATGGACGACTATCCCTATGTCGGGATGGACTTTCGTGGCGATCCAGATCTTGTCCTTCCACCAGGCGCAGCATGGGGTACAATCGGTAAGTTTACAATTTTTTTTGACTTATATAATTTTTTTTTGAATTTTTTCAATATGTATGAAGAAATGTGAAAAAAAAACATGTTTTTTATTGGATTCAAATGACTTACAATTTTAAAAAATGATCATGAAACAGATATTAGACCAGTTCGACCTGAGGGATACCCATGACATAAGCGTCGCAGGGGCGAAGTGGATACAGTAGATTCAGACAGAACCCTCCAGGTTGTACAGAGGAACTTGGAGGGGTTAACCCGCCAAGTACCTATGGCTGCAGTGGAAGATCTGCCTGAAGCCATCCAGAGACGAGTGGTAGGAGTGCTCCGAGACTGGGTACAGTTATTCCGCCGAGTCGCCACTGCGATCGCGTTCTATAGGAACACAACTTCTGGCCAGGGACCTCAGTAGTAGATAGATATGATGTATCAGATGACTGTATATTTTTTGACTGAACATGATCGGGCATAAGCCCAAGTTTTTGTATGACCTATGGATCCAAATTTTTGTATAGTTTTGAACACTCTGATGATATATATACAGCGATATTTGATGTGATGTGACAAATGTATCAAAATGTATGATGTTTTTGATTAAGTTTTATTGTATGGAATGATTAATGTGCCAATCAATTGCTTGATTAGCTAATGAGTCTGCGAACCAATTTTCAGCTCGAGGAATATGAATGAAAGTTAAAAATTGAAATGATCTTTGTAACAAACGTACCCTCAAGAACAACCGGAGCAAAAACGAATCTCGAACCCGATAAGTATTGTTCAACTATGACACCACCAGCTGAGAGTCCAAGAAAAATACCAACGAATCAACACCTAAAGATATTGCCTCCGAGAGTAGATAAACAACTGCAGTGTATTCTACTATATTATTGGAAGCATGACCAATGCAGACCCCTCTTGATACTAACAGCTGACCGGATGGATAATGAAGCGCCCAAGGCGCGGATGCTAAGTTTCGGGTGTGTCTACTAGCACCATTGGCGAAACCAAAATGACTCATGACATCCGACACAACCTGCCAAAGCAGATCAAAAACATCACTAACCCATCAAAGATCGAAAAAACAACTAGATATGTACAAAGAAAAACTAATATATACAAAAGCAACATGCCAGGCCGAAGCCTAGGCATAATACTTCTTCAAATAGAGCCCATTTCGGGGCTCCGGCAACTCGTTCCCTTCAAAATCAACCAAGGTATATGCTCCTTTCTTAAGGACTTTTTTAACGATGAAGGGGCCATACCACATAGATTTAAATTTTCCTGCCCCCAGGGCATCTTTTTCTTGGGCATAGACCAAAACAAGGTCACCTTCCGAAAAAACCCTAGGCTTGACCGCCTTATCGTACTGAACTTTAACTCGGTTTTTATGTGCTTCGTTCATCGTGGCGGCATCCCGACACTGCTCATCGAGATGTTCCAGATGAAGTAGCCGTTCTTCAAGACTAGAAGTGTCAGGAAGCAGTTCAACAGCTAATTTAAGAGAAGGAATCTCACATTCAATGGGAAATACGGATTCCAACCCGTGCACTAGCTGAAACGGAGTAAAGCCAGTTGCAGTTTTCACTGACGTCCTGTATGCCCAAAGTGTAGGATATAGCATAATATGCCAGTTGGATCTAGCTTTATCAATTTTCCTTTGAAGAATTGTCTTCAAGGATTTATTCATGGCTTCCACTTGCCCATTGGCTTGAGGATAATATGGAGATGAATGCTCCTGCCGGAAACCCAATTTTAGAGCCAACTCAGCCATCATGCTATTCTGAAAATGACTGCCATGATCAGTGACAATCTCTCTAGGAATACCAAAACGAGCAATAACCTGGTTGAAAAGAAAAAGAGCTGCAATCTCACCATCATTCCCAAAAGTAGGCATATCCTCGACCCACTTCATAAAGTAGTCTATTGCTACAATAATGTACTTGTGACCTTTAGCCAAAGGCGGGTTACAAGTAGTATAATCAATACCCCACTTTGTAAAGGGACCGACAGTAATGACTGGAAAAAGCAGAGCTGGATGAGCACGCATTTTTCGAGTATAAACTTGACACAGATGACATCTTTTGACCAACTCCTTACAATCTTTGAAAATCGAAGGCCAAAAGTACCCAGCACGCAAGATCTTTTGGGTTGTAGCAAGCCCAGATAAATGACCACCACAAGCTCCACTATGGCAATCATTCAGCACAGCCTTAGCTTCTTCGAGAGTTAAGCAACGTCTCAGGATTGAATCAACCCCTCGACGGTATAAAGCATCACCAATAATCAAGTAATTCTTAGCCAAGTGCAACAACTTACGACGCTCATCTTTCGAAAAAGTAGAGGGAAACTTCGCAGTCTGAAGATACACAATTATATCTCCATACCAAGGATCGTGTGGAGAGATAATAAACAAATGTTCATTCAGGAAGGATTCATCATAGACTATCTCATCCCCACAGGGAAACTCAGAGATCAATTCCGCGAAAACCAATGATTTCTTGGACTTGGCAGACATAAACTCAAGATCAAATTCTTGCAAAATCACAATCCATCTATTGTATTTGCCCCCAATCACTCGCCTACTGAGGACAAACTGAAATGGATTGGCTGCTACCAAAACATAAGTTTTCCGTAGAATAATGTAATGCCGGAGTCGTTGCACAGCATGAACAGCTACCAAAGCTCACTTTTCTATCGGAGTATACCGGAGTTCAGGTCCTATCAAACCTCGACTAAGATAGTAAATAACATGCTCTGTAAGAGCATCATCCTTCTGAACCAGAACCATACCAATAGTAGATTCTGCTGCTGCCAGATACAAAAGGAAATCCCTGCTATAATCAGGTGGACTCAATAAAGGAGCAGAGGTCAATTCTTTTTTCAAAGCATCGAATGAGCGTTGAGCGAAGTCATCCCAAAAAAATGGAACTCCCTTTTTCAACAATCTCATAAATCCCTTGGTAACTTCAGCATAATTTACGATAAATCTCCGAAGAAAATTAGCCTTTCCTTGTAGACTTTGAAGTTGACGAATAGAGGACGGGGGAGGCAACCGAAGTATTGCCTCAACCTTGAAGGGATCTGCCCTTATCCCTTCCCTAGACACAATAAATCCCAATAACCGACCGGATGTAACTGCAAAAACGCACTTGTTCGGATTCAATCTAATCTTATAGAAACGACATCGTTCAAATATTTGGCGGAGGTGAGTAGGATGATCCATCCTCTTTTGAGAATGAGCAGCTAAATCATCCAAATACGCCTCGATAATCTTTTTGATGTCGTGGAAGGCATATGACATGGCCCGCTGAAAGGTAGCCCCAGCATTTTTAAGACCAAAAGGCATCTTCTTGTAAGCAAACGTGCCCCAGGGACAAATAAAGGCAGTCTTATGCTGATCTTCAAGACGGATAGTAATTTGATTATATCCAGAGAAACCGTCCATGAAGGAAAAAATCTCATTACCGGCACACTCGTCAATGATCTGATCAATAAATGGTGTGGGGTAATTATCTTTAGGACATGCTTTATTAAGGTCTCTGAAATCGATGCAAACTCGAATTGTTCCTTGCTTTTTATCTATGGGAACAGGATTTGAAACCCATTTAGTCAAAGGAACCGGATAAATAAATCCTGCCCTAAGCAGCTTCTCCACCTCAGCTTTGATAGCTGCAGCCTTCCTAGGATTGACCAGACGAAGTTTTTGCCTCACTGGCTTAGCGTTTTCATAAGTCTTGATCTCATGCTAGACAATAGATGGATCTATACCAGGCATTTCCGCATAAGACCAAGCGAATACATCCCTATACTCTTTGAAGAGCTCGGTATAAATCTGAATCTCTTCACGGGAACATTCAGCTCCGATGAAGACATTCTCAATAATATTGGGATCCCTAGAAATGTTCATCGGGATAGTAGGAGAAATCATAGCCATGTTCCCTTCAGCATAAACTTGTGTTGGTGCTAAAGGGTTCAGGACTGGGCAAACAGGACCAGGAGACGGAGGACTTGGAAAACTTGTTTCAAATTCGCTCAAATCAGGTAAAAAGTAAGACCGATGATGCAAATCATCCCACGGTCTCTCTATACCAGTCATAGCTTCCAGGATGGCCTCTTCAGATGGAAGAGTGGTATCAAGGCAATCCTGGGCAGAAGAAGAACTAAGGCCGTTTACTACACCCATCCAACTCTTCCGTGAGGAGTGAGCCGGGATGATTCCGCAGTCAACAATAGACCGTACAATCTCATCGTACACATTGGAAATCTTCTCCACCCACTTCTGACCTTTAACCAATGTGCGTAGGGACAAGGTTGAAGGTCCGAAACAATGAGCTAGGAAACCTCTTTGAAGAGGAGCCTTGGAGGATGAAATTGCATTAATATGAACCGAAGGAGGAGGAATATCAAAAGTACCCATCAAGGAAGAATACATTCCAACTCCTAAATTCTCAACAGGCGCCTTGGTATTATCCAACTTGGGAATAGATGAGCCAATGGACGCATTCGGGTCTACAGGAGGACAGTCCAGTTGGTCCACTGTAACAATCCTCCCTTCGTGAGGGAAACAAAAAATCCGAAATAATGAGGATGCAATGGCATCCATCTCATAAATCCAGTTTCTCCCCAACACAAGGTTATAGTCCAAGCTTGCATCAACTACCTCAACCTCTATATTCACAGTTTTCCCCCCAACATAGATAGGCAAAGCTGGGACAATACCATGGGGTCTATGAGAATGACCATCAAATGCAGTCAGAAGAGTGGTAGATGGAACAGCTTTGGGAGATCCAATCGTCTTCCAACATGTGAGAGACATCACGCATGTGGAAGCACCCTCATCAACAACCGTTCGAAAGATATTGCACTTCCAGTACGATGATTTAATATGAAAATCCATATGATGGGGGAGTCTCTTCTTAAAATTGGTCATATCAAATGTAATCAGAAGAGAATTTTTCGGATCAATAGCCCCAATGACAGTGAGCAAAGCACTGCGTTGAGCCGGACAAGACTGGAGCACCTCTAAAACCGACATAGCACAAGGACTCTGTGCCAGATCTTCCATAATAGAGTAGTTATGGGCAGCCCTAGCGTTTGGATTAATCGTCGACCGCTTGGTAGATGCTTTGGGCATCCAAGGTATAAGCTCAACAGTAGGCCTTGTAATGTGAAGCGGCTCAGTAGCATCAGGAGCATCCTTAGCTTTCGAAGACTCTTCTCCGCCATAATCACAGGATCTCGTAGTGACATCCACGTGAGCACTCATCATGAATATGTTCGATGGAATTTCCCCTTCCTGGGTGCCCCCAGAGGAAGCCCCAGGATTTTGGTTCGCGCCAACAACTAGTTGTTGCCCTTGGGGAAAAGGGTTTGTTAACATAGCCTGGGAACTAGAAGAACCCTGCTGAGCTAACAAGCGCTACGCATCCTGAATTTTAGGGCAAAGGTGCGTAAGATGGTCTCCAACACACAGCTTTCATGGAAACTTCACTTTCTTTTTCTCCTTTGGACCCTCACCAACATGCTCGTTGGTTTTATTCGCATTACCCTTCCCATTCTTGCCCTTTTTCTTATTATTTTGTCCCTTCTTCTTCCCTTCGGATTGTTGATTTCCTTTGGGATCAGAAGCCTGGACAGCATTTATGGACAAAGAGGGGGAAGGCGATGACTCAGCAGGCACAGCCTGACTAGAAGGAGCAGATTGTAAAGACAACTGCTGCAATTGAGTAAGCAGGCTGGCTGCACCACTATTGATTGATCCAATCAGTCCGTCACCATGAGGACCAGGCTTAGTTTTGGATAAATCTAATTTGGAGCGAGGAGCATTGGGAAAATACTTATGAAGGACCCCAGACTGAGAATATATCAATTCCAGCTGCTGGGCCCTAAAAATGGCCTGCTCTTCGGAAAATACCCCAGAGAGGGATACATCTTTCGAAATATCTGACTGCAGAGATTTCAAAAACCATTCCAAAAGGAATTCTCCTGGAATATGAGCTTTAATAAGCCTCTTCCTTCTCTGCCATTCCTGAATATGGTTAGAAATGTGGGTTGCGTCGTCCTGTTTAAAATTAGCCAGGAGTTCAGTCCCGGCATCATAACGGATGGGCAAATGGAAATGGTTTAGAAATGTAACAGCCAGTTCTCCAAATGTATCAAAACTGCCCCTAGTTAGCTCAATATACCATTTGGCAGCGTTTCCAGTTAGGGTGCGTTGAAATAATCTCAACCTAATTGAATCATCGATTAGGGAGTTCGAAGAACACCATAAATGGAAGGTGGTGATGTGATCAGCTGGATCCTCTCCATTCTTGCCTTCAAACTTTGGAATGTCTGAAGGAATTTTGGTGGGAACCGGAGGCCACCCCAGATTATAACGGATCGGATCATTAGTTAATTTCGACAGATCTGGCAAGTTTAACGTTGCCAGGAAAGGTAAGCGAGGCGAAGCCTGAGGATTCCATCCTTAATGGGATGGATTCCCAACATTCTGAAAAGAATACCCTGGATTTGATGAGGCACCAGGTTGCCAGAAAGAACTCATAGAAAAAGGAGAAGAACCTCCTCCCAACGCAGAGTTACCAAAGCCCAGACCAGTTCCCCCCACTGAAGTATGAAATGAAGAGGAAAGCCCCTGATAGGGGTTCTAGGCATTAGAAAGAGGAGAAAAGGTCTGATAAGCACTCGACGAAGGGAAAGAAGTATTCCCTTGGTGACCAGCGTAAAACTGATTCCCTGCCCCCACTGTAGTGAATACAGGGTTCCATCCTGTAAAAGTGGTCGAATTCTGACCTCCAGACCAAGGATTGAAACTCTGGGTCTGAGAAGTAAATGGAAAGGACCCTAAAGAAGGATTGGAACTAGGAATGTGCCCAGTTCCAAAGGGGAACCCTTGAAAAGAAGCTGATCCACTAGCCATGGAAGACATGGGTGTAGATCCAGCTGCAGCAGTGGAAAAGGAAAAAGAAGGAATCCCACTAGTGGGCATTCCAAAACAGAAGGGACCAGATTGGGAAGCATGTGCTTGGGTGAAACCAGAGCCAAACACAGCAGTACTAGAAGCAATCGAAGATATAGCAATAGTTCCCCCTCCTTCAACAGAAGCAGGAGTCTGAATGCCTGCAGCACTCACAGCAGAAGCCGCGTTCCCAGTCGTGGCCATCGAAAGGTATGTATAATACGGAGGATCTTCCGGTCTCTCTGACTCAGGTCCGATGTATTCAACAACGAATGGATAATCAGGAGGAAGAGGAGATGGAAGTGACACAGAGGGTTCAGGTACTTCCTCTATTTGAACTTCTTCTTCCTGCGGAAATAAAACTCGCGAGGTGAGCGGAGCGCTCCTCTCGGAACCAACACCAGAATCAGCTACGAAACCTTCAGACCCTTGTGGAGGATCTCTCTCCACTGCGTCAGACGTCACAGGGTGATACTCACCTGCTAAACTACTCCTACGCCTTCTTGAAGAAGGCTCTGAACTCTCGGGAGATAACCCCCGGATTCTCCTCGATCGACGAGGTGCTTGATCAGCCACTTTAACAAATTTTAATTAGACTCAAAAAATATAAAGCTAGGCAAGCTAGGAGCAAAGAGCACTCACTACAAAAAGAAATCCCTGAGATACAATCAAGCAAACAACCTTCAGGTATTTCCGCTCCGGGTGATTAGGACCGGACACCAAAATACAAGAAAGCGAAATATAGGACCTCCCGAAAGTAGTCTGGGATAATTACGGCCCAGGCCTACTAGCGAAGGTAACATAAACAGTTACGCTGACCTCCTAACGACAGCCTTTGCCGGCACAAGTACCCAAGCTTCACAAGGGCACCCCCAGAAGTACTACTGAAAGTGATACGACATCTGCCTCAGGTACCACGAGTATTCCCCCCCGCAGTCACCTATGTGGAACCTAGGAGTGGAAACTATGGGCACCAATCCGTGTCAGAAGATGGGCGGAACGGTCTTGAGGTCAGATTCAGCAAATCAGAGAGGGGGTATCTCTCTTCTCAGCCTTCACTTCCCCTCGCGCTTGACTCTCTGGAGGAGAGCTTTCCCGGTCCACCTAACGGAGTTGGATTTCGCTCAATTAATCAACTTCTATGTTTTGTTTGAGCAGCCTTGGACAGTTAACTCTCCACTCACCTAATCCAAGGCCCTACAACCTAGCTAGTTGGTGTATGACACTTAAAAAACTTGTTAGTTTCTTTTAAATTATAGCGCTAATTTTAATTGACTGTTATGTTAAGTCAAAGGGATACGGAAATGAAACTTTTGGTGTTTTGATGCAGAAAAGAAATTAATAAAAACCAAACTACATGCAAATGCAGTTATTGTCTTTCGATGAAAAGCAACTTCTACACAGGTTCTACGAGACTTTAAAAAAAATTATTTTTCTTTTCAGATAACAAACTTCACACTCACAAAAACTTTGAAAATGACTAAATGCTTAAGTGCACCTGATGCAAATCACTAAGAGCATGTAGATTCTAAGATGCAAAATCTACTAAAGCAGAGAGAAATTTCCTAGAAATCCTTCAGTTTTAACTCTTTTTGGTTGTCCAGAAAGCTAGTTCCCAAAATCAGAAACTCTTAATATAAAGACACCAAAAAACGCTTGAAACAAGAGGAAGAAACTAATGACAATTCCTTTCCAAAATCAATTCAAAATCCAAAGGCAAGAAACTTCAACAAAGCTTCAAAAGATGTACCAAAACAAAAACAAAAATGCAAAACAAAAGAAAATGACAAAACAAAATTTTTTTTGAGCTTTTGAGTTTTATAAAAAGGAGAGTTCGAAAAAACCAACAAAAACTATCAAATCCCAAGCCAAACAACTCTGAATTTCAAGCAAAAACTTAAAAAATGCTCTAAATCTTATAGGGCTAGCTAGTAGCAAGATTTATATGAGCAAAAGAAGACAAGAAATTCAATCACTCAGCCTAGAAGAATAGTACAATCTTGCAGCATACAAAAACTTCAAAGAACCAATAAAGACTCTTCAAAAATTGCAACAAGACCTAGTCAACTGAACTCAAGAAAACCAACCAAGAAATGGGAAAAAATCGAAGTGCAAAGAAAGACACAAAATTAGGAAAGAGTAAGTGAGCAGAACCTCTCTGTTCTGATGAAGCAGAACAGCCAAGAATCCCCAAGAAGAGATCTTGGTACTCGAACCAGAAATGCCAGCACTAGAAACAAAGTTTGCCAAATAAGCTAGTTTTCAACCAAACAAGAGAGAGAAAAGACCAAAGACCACTTTCAACACAATCCAGAGGACACAAAGACACTGTAGAAACAGGTCTCCATAGTCAGACAAGACTAAAAATCAAAGAAATCAAAATTTTCAAAATTGACCCAGATATACGCGACTTGACGGTTTTGAAACAAGCGTGCATACGCAACTGTGCTAAAGGAAACACGCGTATACGCGGAACCCTTTAATAAAACATGCATGTATACGCGTCTGTGTGCAAATAAACCCGCGTATGAAAAGGTAAATAATGAAAATTAAAAAGATCAAGCCTGGATAAGAAACCAGGACTTCAGTCTGACTGAGAAAGAGTTAATTGGACTGGAAATAAAAGTTAAAATTGTTGGAAACCTATCAAACAGCTGAAACCACCCAACAGGGAAATCACAAGAATGTGGTCCCCAGCGGAGTCGCCAGTTTTGTTTCGGGGAAAATCACCCTAGAGGTTTGTTGGGTCTAAACCTCCACAGAGTAGGGCATGCTATTCAGAAGGACTCACACACAACCATACTTGAATGCAAAAAACTAGATAACAACGATAATAGAACTCACATGTATTCCTACATTCGATGTAGATCTCGCGGGGTCCAAACCCCCAGCAACCCTTCTTCCTCCTCAACCTGGAAAACAAGAAAGAACGTGCACGGAAACCTAGTTGTATAGCATATACTTCTCCTAAACGTTAGTGAAATCCATGTGAGACATTATATAAACCATAATAAATGCTTAAATGATAATCTTTTCACACATATAAATAAACATTAACGCACGAGTTCAGGAAAAAGATGGTTCTTCATTATCACAAACAGCATGTACAGTAGTAAAAGTGGAGAGATCACCTGAATCCTTCCACGATCTTCAAGCAGACCGTCGTCCGGATTCGTCCCGCCCTTGCCTCGCTAAGATCCTTTGTAGACTTGTGCACTCGAGATGGCATATAAATGGATGAACATCTCCAAGAAACAAGGGTTTCCTGTTATAAATCTGGAAAAGTGCAGGAGGCACAGGGATTCAGACTTGAATTGGGATTCCAACAGAGTATAATGTCTATAAATTTCTCTCTCCCTTAGGCCATGCATATGAGGGGCTTTTATACTCCCTCAAAGTAGTCTCAATCAGTTAGAAACAATTGGCCACGTGCTGGGGTGGTTGAACTACCAGAGTAACCATCAACCCATCCCGAAAATAGGGATTTTTTATATATTTTTTAATGATTTTAATGGCATACGCGGAAAAGTACATGTGGACTCGCGTATACACGCGGAAAATTCTGGGCATATCCACGTATGGGGATTTTAACACTGTTTTTTAGTGAATTTTGTTCAAGTCTGTAGGAATGGGTGCCCAAAGCCATAAAGACAATCATGAATCACATGAGGGTGAAAAATGATGCTATAACACCCTCTCAATCAATGGAGCAACCTAGGCCATCTTAGAAATGTCCACAAAAGTGGCTTATAAAAATATATTCATCCTAATGAGATTGGAAAGACATGAACTAGGTTCCACCAAAAAATATGATGGATATGATGTAGAAGATCTGGATGTTTCAAATGATTGTGAATCAAATTTATTTACTAACCTTGAACCAACTGCGTTGGAAGAATTTGCTTCTCATGATGAGTGGAAAAAATCCATGTAGAATGAGATGATGTTATCATAAATAATGGGGTGTGGAAGTTAGTGGACCCTCCATTTGGAACCAACCAACTAGCCACAATTGGGTCTTCAAAAAAAAGTACAAATGAAATGTCTCATTCGACAAAAAAAACTTGTGGCAAAAGGATTTTTCACAACAAGAATACATTGATTATTAAGATACCTTTGCTTCCATAGCAAAATGGGGCGTCATTCATACTCTATTTTCCTTAGAAACATATAATGGATTGAAATTTCATAAAATGGATGTGAAGGCTACTTTATTCAATGGATACTTGAAAGAGAATGTCTTCATGTCTTATCCAAAAGGATTTTTTTGTTTTTTTGTGAAGTAACAAGAACATAAAGTATGTAAACTCATCAAATCCATATATGGCTTGAAAGAAGCACCATAAACATGGTATGAAAATTTAATTGAGGATACTCTAAAATAGAATTTCAAGCACTTTAATATTGATGATGCAACTATGTTTTTCAAGAAAGTTGGAAAATGTGTTGTGTATCTTATAGTGTATGTAGACATTTTATTGATAATAGGGAACAATAAAAGATATATTTCATCCATAAAGAAATAGTTGAAGAAAATATTTAATATGGAATAACCGGGAAATAATCACTACTACTTATGAATTGAAGTGATTCAAAATCTAAAATACAAATCCAACTCCAAAAATAAGTACACTAGAAAATGATCGAACAAGTTTGGCACGGTTAAATGTAACCCTCTCTTACTCCAATGAAAAAAAATGAAGTTCAATTCAAAAGAAGGGAATGGTTTTGAGGATGTAACTAAGTAAATATATCTTGTGGGAAGTCATAGTAAATGTTCGACATTTGTATGTTGTAGAAAGATTTCTAAAATACTTGAAGGGAAATTAAGACTTTGGACCCAATAATTCTAAGGTGGATGACTTCAACCTAATTGGATATTTTGATTCAGAATTTAAATGGGATAAAGAAAGTTGATTGTCTATGTTAAGCCTTATATAAGCCCCATGTTAACCCAAAAACCCCTTATTAATCCCTATATATTACGTGATTGCATTTCTATTTTTATATTTTTATGTAGGTTAGAACCCCTCATGGTCCCATTTTATAATAATTGTATCCTTTGTCTCCTATATATATATAATAAGAAGACCTAGTCTTAGGATCATCAAATATTGTCTTATTCATTATATTTATTGTCTCTCGTCCTTCCTCCCTCTCCCTTTGTCACCTACCCCCCTCTCTCTCCCCCATCATTCTCCTCCTCTATCTCAAGTCCTCTCTCCCATCCTTCCTCTCTCTCCCTCTCTCTTCCACCATTTATCTCTCTCTCTCTCTCTCTCTCTCTATGTTATTTTCAGTCCTGTATGGCCAAGGAAAATATATCGAAGATATGAAAATTTATATCAATAATATGTAGATATATCTAATATTAATATAATCATTTTAAATATGCTAAATATGTCTAAGATTAACCTCGTCATTTTAATTTTAAATTTTCTTAGTACCTCAGTTTGTTGAGATGATAAATATTTTAGAGTGTACACTTTTGTGATCCATATATAATTTAATAAAAAATCTTCTGGAAAATCATATAATCAATTAAGAAGCCGACGTGTTTTGAACTACTTAGTGTAGTTCATCATCAGGAGAACTACACTAAGTAGTTCGAAACATGTTGGCTTCTCAATTGATTATATGATTTTCCTAACGATTTCTGATTAAATGATAAATATTGCTAATAACTTTAATGATGAAAAATGATGAAATACAAATTTTGAATGCAAAGTGACAATAATAGTTTTGAATGATACAAAATGTGAATAATAAGAATGTTGTCAATTACAAATAGTCTTCATTGTGATCGATCTCAAACTATTTTATTCTACTATTCTTATTGTCACCCTTGTTATATTTGTCATCTTTTCATACCGTAAACCATTTAAATATTTAGCTCGAGTTGTTGTAGTAAACATCATACCTTGTCTCTCTTTCTCTCCAATATTAATAGGTTGAATTACTATAACAAAAAAATCAATGTAAATTGTCAATAATTTTGTGTGCTTACACTAAAATAAATGCACATTGTTAATCCAATCACTTTAAAATTAATATAATGTCATACATCCAATTACATCAAATCAGAAATCAACATCTACACTGAAATAAATGCATCTAATGAAAACAATCAAATAAGATTCGAAAACAACTTCTACAATGAAATCAATGCATTTAATGCAAGCAATCAAATAGGATTAGAAATCAACATTTACACTCAAATCAATGCATCTAGTTCAAGTAAGAAAATAGGATTAGAAGCTAACATCTACATTGAAATAAATGCATTTATTGCAAGCAATCAGATAGGATTAGAAATCGCCATCTACACTAAAATCAATGCATTTAGTGCAAGCAATAAAATAGGATTATAAATCATCTACACTAAAAGAAATGCATCTAGTGCAAGCAATCTGAATATTAGAAATGAACATCTACATTGAATCAATGCAACTATTGAAAGAAATCAAATTGGAAATTACCATCTACACTGAAATCAATGCATTTAGCGAAATCAATCAAATAAGATTAGAAATCATCTACATTGAAATCAATGCATCTAGTGCAAGAAATCAAATATCATTAGAAAATAGTATATACACTAAAATCAATGCATCTAGTGCAAACAATCAAATAGGATTAGAAATCACCATCTACATTGAAATCAATGCATCTAGTGCAAGAAATCAAATAGGATTAGAAATCACTATATACACTTAAATCAATGGATCTAGTGCAAGCAATAAAATAGGATTAGAAATCACCATCTACATTGAAATCAATGCATCTAGTGCAAGAAATATTCTTCCCTCTCTCCCCCTCCATCTATATTGGTATCTTTCTTCGTCTCTCCTTGTTTGTCTCTTTATCTCAACACCCCCCCCCACAAAACACACACACTCTCCCACACCATATCTATCAATATCTATGTCCCTCCCTCCCTCTCTCCATCTCTCCCTTCACCCCTTTCTTCACCTTCCATCTATATCTCTATATTACCCTTCTCTCCCTCTCCCCCACTTCTATCTCTCTATCCTCCTGTGTCGTCTCCCTATATCTCTCCATCTTCCTTATCACTCCTACTCTCTCTCCACATTTCTCTCACTATGTATTTATTCTTAGCTCCCTCTCTCTCCCCCTTCAACTCCATATCTCTTTCCCTCCATCTCTTTGCTCTCTCGTCATCTCTCTTACCTCCTCTCTCTCCATTTTTCTCCCACCTATCTCTCTCTCTCTCTCTATCTCTCTCTCTCTCCACCCCCCAAATCTGTTACTATATTCCTCTCTCTTCCCTTCTCTCCCCCCTTGTCTCCATATCTCCTTCTTTGTCTCTTTATCTCACCCCAAACATACACACTCTCTCTCCATCTCTCCCTTGTCTCTCCCTCTCTCTCTTCACTTCTCACTCTCTATGTATTTATTCTTCCCTCCCTCTGTCCCCCTCCAAATCCATCTCTCTATCCATCCCTCTCTCCTCATCTCTCCCTCCCTCTCTCCTCCTATTTCTCAAGTCCTCTCTCTCCCTTTCTTTCCTACCCCCCTTTCTCTCTCCCCCCATCACTCTCCTCCTCTCTATCATCCTTCCTCTCTCTCCCTTTCTCTCCTACATCCCTCTCTCTTCCCTCGTCTCTCTCTCTCTCTCTCTCTCTCTCTCTCTCTCTCTATGTTATTTTCAGTCGTGACCAGCCAAGGAAAATCTATTGAAGCTATGAATTTTTTTATCAATAATATGTAAATATGTCTAATATTAATATAATCATTTTAAATATGCTAAATATGTCTAAGATTAACCTCGTCATTATAATTTTAAATTTTCTTAGTTACCTGAGTTTGTTGAGATGATAAATATTGTTAATAACTTTAATGATGAAAAAATGAAATACAAATTTTGAATGAAAAGTGACAATAATAGCATTGAAGGATAAAAAATGTGAATATAAGAATGTTGTGAATTACAAATA
Organism: Pinus albicaulis; assembly: GCA_034641835.2. Taxonomy (NCBI): domain Eukaryota; kingdom Viridiplantae; phylum Streptophyta; class Pinopsida; order Pinales; family Pinaceae; genus Pinus; species Pinus albicaulis. Next base: position 183,223 of record JAXQQM020057908.1, read on the forward strand.
GTCTTCATTGTTATCAATCTCAAACTATTTTCTTCTACTGTTCTTATTGTCACCCTTGTTAGATTTGTTATATTTTCATATCGTAAACCATTTAAATATTTAGCTTGAGTTGTGTTACTAAACATCATACCTTGTCTATCTTGCTCTCCAATATTAATAGGTTTAATTACTATCACACAAAAATTAATGTACATTGTCAATATTTTTGTGCTTACACTAAAATCAATGCACATTGTTAATATAATCACTTTAAAATTAATGTACCATCATACATCCATTTACATGAAATCATAAATCAACATCTACACTAAAATCAATGCATCTAATGAAAGCAACCAAATAAGATTAGAAAAAAAATTCTACATTGAAATCAATTCATTTAATGCAAGCAATTAAATAGGATTAGAAATCAACATTTACACTCAAATCAATGCAACCAGTTCAAGTAAGCAAATAGGATTAGAAACCAACGTCTACATTGAAATCAATACATTTAGTGCAAGAAATAAAAATGGATTAGAAATCACCATCTACACTGAAATCAATGAATTTAGCGTAAGCAATCAAATAGGATTAGAAATCATCTACACTAAAAGAAATGCATCTAGTCCAAGCAATCTGAATTATAATTAGAAATGAACATCTACATTGAAATCAATGCAGCTAGTGCAAGAAATCAAATAAGATTAGACATTACCATCTACATTGAAATCAATGCATCTAATGCAAGCAATAAAATATCATTAGAAACCAATATCTACACTAAAATCAATCCATCTAGTGCAAAAAATGAAATAGGATTAGAAATCACCATCTACATTGAAATCAATGCATCTAGTGCAAGAAATCAAATAGGATTAGAAATCACCATCTACACTGAAATAAATGAATCTAGTGCAAGCAATCAAAGAGGATTATATATCACCATCTACACTGAAATCAATGCATCTAGTGCAAGAAATATTCTTCCCTCTCGCCCCCCTCCATCTATATCTTTATGTCCCTCCATCTCTCCTTGTTTGTCTCTTTATCTCAACACCCTCCCGCCCACCCCCCCCCCAAAAACACACACACACACACACACACTCTCCCACACCATATATATCAATCTCTATGTCCCTCCCTCCCTCTGTCCATGTCTATCTTCTTCCCTCTCTTCAACTTCCATTTATATCTCTATCTTCCCCTTCTCTCCCTCTCCTCCACTTCTATCTCTCTTTCCTCCTGTTGTCCTCTCTCCCTCTCTCTCCATCTTTCGTATCACTCCCTTAATCTCTCCACCTTTCTCTCTCAATGTCTTTCTTCTTAATTAACTCTTGTTGGAAATATGATTCTTATGATTGCATATGTTGTCCTTGATGGCAACTCACATGCAAAATCTGAAGTATATGGCTTCTGGAGAAGCATGGGGGCTTAGCAACATGTCCAATATAATATGATTAATATTCATATTTAAGGTTTTATACATGAGTTTGTGCAAGCCAAGTCGCGTACACACGTAGAAAAGAATCAGCAAAGTATCTTATGCTTTTTGAACTCTAAAATTATGATAAAAGGGGTCATTACCATGATTTTAGCCCACAGTATTGAGCGATGTATCGTCTATTTGATTTCATCCAAGAATACCATCGGAAAATCTATTGAAGCTATGAATTTTTTTATCAATAATATGTAAATATGTCTAATATTAATATAATCATTTTAAATATGCTAAATATGTCTAAGATTAACCTCGTCATTATAATTTTAAATTTTCTTAGTTACCTCATTTTGTTGAGATGATAAATATTGTTAATACCTTTAATGATGAAAAAAATGAAATACAAATTTTGAATGCAAAGTGACAATAATAGTGTTGAATGATAGAAAATGTGAATAATAAGAATGTTGTAAATTACAAATCGTCTTCATTGTGATCAATCTCAAACTATTTTCTTCTACTATTCTTATTGTCACCCTTGTTAGATTTGTCATATTTTCATATCGTAAACCATTTAAATATTTAGCTTGAGTTGTGTTACTAAACATCATACCTTGTCTATCTTGCTCTGCAATATTAATAGGTTTAATTACTATCACACAAAAATTAATTTACATTGTCAATATTTTTTGTGCTTACACTAAAATCAATGCACATTGTTAATATAATCACTTTAAAATTAATGTACCATCATACATCCATTTACATGAAATCATAAATCAACATCTACACTAAAATCAATGCATCTAATGAAATCAACCAAATAATATTAGAAAAAAACTTCTACATTGAAATCATTTCATTTAATGCAAGCAATCAAATGGGATTAGAAATCAACATTTACGCTCAAATCAATGCAATTAGTTCAAGTAAGAAAATAGCATTAGAAACCGACATCTACATTGAAATAAATACATTTAGTGCAAGAAATCAAAATGGATTAGAAATCACCATCTATACTGAAATCAATGCATTTAGTGTAAGCAATCAAATAGGATTAGAAATCATCTACACTAAAAGAAATGCATCTAGCCCAAGCAATCCGAATTATAATTAGAAATGAACATCTACATTGAAATCAATATAGCTAGAGCAAGAAATAAAATAAGATTAGACATTACCATCTTCATTGAAATCAATTCATCTAATGCAAGCAATAAAATATCATTAGAAATCAATATCTACACTAAAATCAATGCATCTAGTGCAAAAAATGAAACAGGATTAGAAATCGCCATCTACATTGAAATCAATGCATCTAGTGCAAGAAATCAAATAGGATTAGAAATCACCATCTACACTGAAACAAATGAATCTAGTGCAAGCAATCAAAGAGGATTAGATATCACCATCTACACTGAAATAAATGCATCTAGTGCAAGAAATATTCTTCCCTCTCTTCCCCCTCCATCTATATCTGTATGTCCCTCCATCTCCCCTTGTTTGTCTCTTTATCTCAACACCCCCCCCCCCAAAAAAAAGCACACACACACACTCTCCCACACCATATATATCAATCTCTATGTCCCTCCCTCCCTCTGTCCATGTCTCTCTTCTTCCCTCTCTTCACCTTCCATTTATATCTCTATATTCCCCTTCTCTCCCTCTCCCCCACTTCTATCTCTCTTTCCTCTTATTGTCCTCTCTCCCTCTCTCTCCATCTTTCGTATCACTCCCTTAATCTCTCCAAATTTCTCTCTCAATGTCTTTCTTCTTAATTCCCTCTTGTTGGAAATATGATTCTTATGATTGAATATGTTGTCCTTGATGGCAACTCACATGCAAAATCTGAAATATATGGCTTCTGGAGAAGCACAGGGGCTTAGCAACAGGTCCAATAGAAGATGGTTAATATTCATATTTAAGGTTTTATACGTGAGTTCGTGCAAGCCAAGTCACGTACACACATATAAAAGAATCAGCAAAGTATCTTATGCCTTTTGAACTCTAAAATTATGATAACAAGGGTTATTACCATGGTTTTAGCCCATAGTATTGAGTGATGTGTCGTCTATTTGATTTCGTCCAAGAATACCATTGGCACTTATGTGGTTTTGGCTCATGGTATTGGGAAAGGATAAACCTATATAAGGAGAAGAATATCATAGTGCAAGTGCTGCAAGTATGGGTTTTAATTGAATACTTCTCTCTAAAGTATATCTGCATGGAATGGGTTATTTTTTACTAGTAGATATGAAATTATGATGCACCTATGAATACAATGATGGATTAGGATCTCTAGACCTGAAATGACTATGTATTTTCTTGATCTATTGGTGAGATGTTTAGATCTGTGACCTTGCACATGATTGCTAAAGTGAAGGGTAAAATCTGGGTAAGTTAGTTGATCTACAACTTTCTGCAGTCTTGAATATTTACAGATCTATACATTGGTTCGTCACATTAATATAACATATACACACGGGTTTGTTTCAGCAAAAGCGCGTATGGAAGTCAGGGTTTTCTGAAGCTTCATGAAGAGGTTATCTGTTTATTGCTGCTATATGTCTGTTGTATGTCAATGAAGTCTTCATGTAGATCTAGGTTGTTTGAATACTGTATATGATGCTAGTTGACTATGTAAAAATATGATCAATGAATGATTAAATATGATTGATGATGTTGAATGAATAAGGGTTCTACAAATATGAAAAGATGTATGACCAAAAGCCTCAAATCTGTTTATGAGTCTAATCAAATTCTAGAAATTCAGTATTCACAGATCTATACACAGGTTGGTGTGAAGGAAATGCATATACATGCAGGTTATAGTAAAGTGATGTAGCGTATGCATTTAATGTGACGAATGATCAAGGTTTTTGATTTAGAAATATGGGTTTATTACTGTGTTCTGGTTACAACTATCTCACTGTTTTATTTAAAGTTTGGGTTATGGCTATTGATGTTGATCTATATATTGAATTGTGTTGAAGTTGTTGGATCCAGTGTGAAAATTTATGAAACGTGGTCTGTAGTGGGTCTGAGGGTTGAAGCCTTCAACGTGGAAGTAGAAGCTTCCTACCAATAGAATTTGGTGTTTTGTTCAAGGGGTTGTAGCTCCCTTCCAGTAGCAGTTGGAGAATGAGAGAAGGTTGTAGCCTTCTGTAGGTAGATGCTTGCGTACTAATATGAGTCTGCATTAGTACTACATTGTAAGCAATTTTCCATATAATAAATATTGAAGACAAAGACGACAACAACGGTGGTTTTCTCTTGACTTAGGTTTCCACCTTAAATCTTGGTGTTCATGTGTGATGATTTATTCTGTTAATTCTGCACATGTTTACTGCATAACTTTCTAATGCATAACTAATGATCTGGGATAAATAATTTTTTTAAATATTTATCTGAACAGTATAGTTATTTGGGTATACACAAGTTTCGGTTAGGATATCCGCGTATATACGCTATTTGGGTTAATCAAAGTCGTAAATAGAAATCAGTAAAAGAAAAGTAAAATATTGTGATTCTTGTAAATACTGATTCAACCACCCCCTCCCCCCCTCCCCCTCTCATTATTTTTCCCACACCTCTCTCACCCCCTCCAAATCCATATCTCTTTCCCTCCCTCTCTCCACTCTCTCTCTCTCTCTCTCTCTCTCTCTCTCTCTATTACTATATCCCTCCCTCTCACATTCTCTCCACCCTTATCTCCATATTTTCTTTATTGTCTGTTTATCTCACCCCAAACATACACACTCTCTCTTCACTTCTCACTCCCTATTTATTTCTTCTTCCCTCCCTTTGTCCCCCTCCAACTCTATCTCTCTATTAATCCCTCACTCCTCCTCTCTCCCTCCCTCTCTCCTCCTATCTCTCAATTCCTCTCTCTCATCCTTCCTCTCTCTCCCTTTCTCTCCTCCCCCCTCTCTCCCCCCATCACTCTCCTCCTCCTCCTCTCTCTCTCTCTCTCTCTCTCTCTCTCTCTATGTTATTTTCATTCATGGGCGGCCAAGGAAAATCTATCGAAGATATGAAATTTTTTATAAATAATATGTAAATATATCTAATATTAATACAATTGTTTTAAATATGCTAAATATCTCTAAGATTAACCTCGTAATTTTAATTTTAAATTTTCTTAGTTACCTTATTTTGTTGAGATGATAAATATTGTTAATAACTTTAATGATGAAAAAAGATGAAATACAGATTTTGAATGCAAAGTGACAATAATAATGTTGAATGATAGAAGATGTGAATAATAAGAGTGTTGTCAATTACAAATAGCCTTCACATAGATCAATCTCAAACTATTTTCTTCTATTACTCTTATTGTCACCCTTGTTTGATTTGTCATCTTTTCATATCATAAACAATTTAAATATTTAGCTCGAGTTGTTATAATAAACATCATTCCTTGTCTCTCTTGCTTTCCAATATTAATAGGTTGAATTACTATAACACAAAAATCAATGTACATTATCAATAATGTTTTGTGCTTACACTAAAATCAATGCACATTGTTAATCCAATCACTTTAAAATTAATGTACCATCATACATCCATTTACATCAAATCAGAAATCAACATATACATCGAAATCAATGCCATCCAAAGAAAGCAACCAAATAATATTAAAAAAAAACTTCTACACAAAAATCAATGCATATAATGCAAGCAATCAAATAGGATTATAAATCAACATTTACTCTCAAATCAATGCATCTAGTTCAAGTAAGCAAATAGGATTAGAAACCAACATCTACATTGAAATCAATGAATTTAGTGCACGCAATCAAATAGGATTAGAACTCACCATCTACACTGAAATCAATGCATCTAGTGCAAGCAATCAAATAGGATTAGAAATCATCTACACTGAAATCAATGCTTCTAGTGCAAGCAATCTGAATTATAATTAGAAATGAACATCTACATTGAAATCAATGCAGCTAGTGCAAAAAATCAAATAGGATTAGAGAATACCAACTACAGTGAAATCAATGCATTTATTGAAAGCAATAAAATAAGATTAGAAATCGTCTACATTGAATTCAACTCATCTAGTGCAAGCAATCAAATATCATTAGAAATCAATATCTACATTAAAATAAATAAATCTAGTGCAAACAATCAAATAGGATTAGAAATCACCATCTACATTGAAATCAATGCATCTAGTGCAAGAAATAAAATAGGATTAGAAATCACCATCTACACTAAAATCAATGCATCTAGTGCAAGCAATTAAATAGGATTAGAAATCACCATCTACATTGAAATCAATGCATCTAGTGAAAGAAATATTCTTCCCTCTCTCCCCCCTCCATCTATATATGTATCTCCCTCCATCTCTCCTTGTTTGTCTCTTTATCTAAACCCCCCCAACCCCCAGCCCCACCCTACCCCAAAAAAACACACACACACACACACTCTCCCACACCATATCTATAAACTCGATATCCCTCCCTCCCTCTCTGCATCTCTCTCTTCTTCCCTCTCTTCACCTTCCATTTACATTTATGTCTTCCCCTTCTCTCCCTCTCCCCCACTTCTATCTCTCTTTCCTCTTGTTGTCCTCTCTCCCTCTCTCTCCATATTCATTATCACTCCATCTCTCTCTCCACATTTCTCTCTCTATGTATTTCTTCTTACCTCACTCTCTCTCCCCCTCCAATTCCATATCTCTTTCCCTCCCTCTCTCCACTCTCTCACATCATCTCTCTACCTTCCTCTCTTTCCCTTTATCTCCCAACTCTCTCCCTCTCTCTCTCTATCTCCAATTTTGTTACTGTATCCCTCCCTCTCGCCTTCTCTCCCCCCTTCTCTCCATATATTCTTCTTTGTATCTTTATCTCACCCCAAACATACACACACTCTCTCAATCTCTCCCTTGTCTCTCCCTTTCTCTCTCACTTCTCACTCTCTATGTCTTTCTTCTTCCCTCCCTCTATCCCCCTCTAGCTCCATCACTCTATCCATCCCTCTCTCCTCTTCTCTCCCTCCCTCTCTCCTCCTATCTCTCAAGTCCTCTCTCTCATCCTTCCTCTCCAACCCCACTCTCCCCCCTCCATAACTCTCCTCCTCTCTCTCAAGTCCGCTCTCCCATTCTTCCTCTCTCTCCCTTTCTCTCCTACATCCCTCTCTCTTCCCCCATCTCTATCTCTCTCTCCCCTCCAATCCTATCTTTCTCTCTCTCTCTCTCTTCCCTCCAATACTCTCTCCCTCTCTATGTTACTATATCCCTCCCTCTCTCCTTATCTCCCCTCTTCTCTCCATCTCTCCTCCTTTGTCTCTTTATCTTACCCCTAAACACACAGACTCTCTCTCTCTCTCTCTCTATTTATTCTTCCATCCCTCTCTCCTCCTCTCTCTCAAGTTATCTCTTTCTCTCTCTCTTCCTTCCTCTCTCTCCCTTTCTTTCCTATCTCCCCCCCCCACCCCCTCTCTCTCTCTTCCCTCCAATCCTCTCATTATCTTCCTCCCTCTCTCTTCCCCCTTCATCTTTGTGTATCCCTCTCCCTCTCTTACCCTTCTCTACCTCTCTCACTCCTCTCCCTCTCTCTCTCTCTCTTTATTTCTCCTCTCCCCTCTTTTAGTTTATCTTCATATCTCCCTTGTCACTCCCCATCTCTCGACCTCTATCACTCTATGTCTTTGTTCTTCCCTCCCATATATATCTAGAGCTAATACATATAATGATATATTAATATATATTACAATATAACAAGTTTAATATTGTATTAATCCAAAGTTATTAAATTTAATAATATTAATATTATAATATATTAATATGAATATTAGATTTAATAATAATAATAATAATCTTTTGATATTAATATTAAGGTTAATAATGTTTTTTTTTTGCATGGTTTTAATAATAATTTGGCCCATTGTATTTGGCTCATAGACTTCACCTAAATAAAACATATTTTCTAAGTTTTCGTAGATGTAAAGAGGAGTATTGAGTAAATATAAAAAAAATGTTTTATTTTTTACCATACCTATGGTTTCTTTATATTTATATTTATTTGTCATACCTCTTTTATTTACCATGGTATTTGGCCCATAGGCTTGGTATATACTTAGATGTTGATTTATAATCGTATTTGATATATTTTTATGTATTTACCATACATCTTTACACCTCTTTTATACTTATTTATTTACCATACTTCTTTTATAAATACGGTATTTGGCTCATAGTATTTAGCCCATTGTATTAATAATATTTTGTCCCATGATATGTTGTCCATAGACTTCACCTAAATAAAACCACCCTTTCAAATTTTGGTAAATATAAATAAATTTATGAAATAAATTAGATCTAACAAACTTAACCTATACTTTGTAATTAATTATAATGAACTCTATTATAATTAATTAATTAGGTTGACCATCTACCTCTCTATTTTGTTGTGTTAGGACTTGGAAGCAAGACATTGATTCCGCGGGTTATTTCACTTAGCGAATTCATTCAAGGCGGCAATCCAATTGATGATCCAGTTAACAGAGATTAAAAAAGAAAGGTCTAATAATTAAAGTTGAGTTTGTAATCATAGTCAATCTCGGGTGTTGAGTACTTACTTTTGGAAACATAAATATGTGTAATAAAACATAAGCTTTAACAACCTTATTCATTGCTACTCCAATACTCTAGTTATATGAATTAACTTTAGTTTTCCCTTTAATATTATACACCTACCGCTTCTTGAACACAATGGTTTTTATTAATTCAAATAATAATTAAAATACTTCAACAAATAAACATACATGTTTCTTTCATTCTTTATTTTATTTTACATTAAATTTGATTTATGGATTATTTTATTCTGGCAAACTAAGGATCACGCTTCTCACATTACGTTGATATTATAGTGCAAGACATCGACAGTTTGCAAATATTTTTTTGGGTAATGGTCTAATTTTTTTAATAAATATTTATAATTAAAAAAAAACAAATTAAAATTAAATTAATGGAATAAGAAATATTAATAATTAAAATTAAATTTAATAAAATTACTTAGAATATTATTATTAATATTATAAAATTTAATTAAAATTATTTTTATATTATCAATTTAGATTTATCTTAATTCGAGATCTATCATGCCCACCGAAAGATTAAATCTTTTGTGGTGCAAAATTCTTTATGAAAAAATATTTGATCTCTCTTAGAGTTTGATAGATCCCGAATTAATATGAATCTAAAGTGGTTTAATTATTAATTATTAAATAGGCTACATTAAAGAATAATGTCATAGGAAAAAACATGGGTTAAGAATATGTTGACGGGAAAAATTGTCTAGCCAACAATAAGGGATCTCCTCGGTAAAATGTCCCGATTAGACTCTGAACCGTTTGTGATAGAGATCCCGTCTGGGATGTGGGTCCGGCTACCGCTGAATACTCCTTCTCTTGGACACAAATGAGCCCTGTAGAGTTATAGACATACAGTTATTGGATGATACAAGACGAAATATCTATGATTGTCAATGAACATAAGACACTACAAATAGCAAGGTAAAAAGAAACACGCAGCCAAAGGAGATGCTGTTAGCAGCATATCATTAGGGTCGTGTTTGTTGAAAAGCTATTCGAACCATAGAAGAAACAGTTCTACCTGGCAAGAACAACCTATACTTACTTGAGCGCTTTCGTGAATAAGATAGATGTCAATAATGAAGTTACAAACATCTCTTAAGGTAAAAAACATACCATCACTAACACATTCAGTGAGCTGAAATGCATGAAGAGCATAAGCAGAAAATGCAGATCAATTAATCATAAGATATCAGACATATAAGAAAAATATTCATAGTATTAACACATTGATTCTCATTGGACCCAACAATGGATTTTAGACGAATGCTTGTATCCATTCAAAAGGGTTGTTCAATACTTTACAATTCTCCTCTCTTTTGGAGTCCCAAAAAAAAAGCTCCTTTACAAGTTCCCCGAAGGGAGTATATTTATGACAAAAATGACCCTTGGGTGTCTTGACTTTTCGCCTTCCCGCTTGTTGGTATGCTTTGCGACCTGAAGGAAAAAGTGACCTACGACCTTGTGCTTGACTGTGACCTACGACTTGTTCATGGATGATGCGACCTGCGACCCCTCCTGAAGGCTGTGACTTAACCTGATCATGGGAGCATGTGCGTGATTGCGAGGTCAAGAACATCTACTTGCTGCTCTTTAAGAAAATTCTTCCATGTTTGATAATCTGCAGCAACTGGGGAGATCAGAGGAGTATCTTCCCTTAACCTGTGCAAGCATTCTAAGGCATTTGGGATCAGAGTTTCTCTCTTGATTGTGACCTAGTTGGATAAGGAAGCCAGTTTGGTGTAAATCAAAACTAGCGTCACGATGAATTTAACCAAATTCTCCTGTGATGTCGGAAGATCGGGTGTAGCGGCGGCTTGTCTAATAGGTTGCAGAAATGCCTGAATGTCTTGATTTACCTGTTCCCGTGTCCTTTCTTTGCCCAGTGTACCTAGAGAAGGAATATGGTGCAGTTCAGCCATCGAGTTAATGCCGCTAATCAAATGCTCATAGGCGGTCATCACCTTCTCTAGGTCTTTGAATAACTTCTCCTTGGATTGCACCTTCTTGCGAATTTGGACTTTGTCGTTCTGAGTGCGAATCCAATCTTTTCTGGGCAAAGTTTCTGGAGCCTGCGGATATCTATTTGTCCATTCTAGCATTCTATCCAAGGTTGTGGAGGCTTCTTTCAGTTGCTCGTTCCTTTTCTTGGTCTCTGCTTGAGCTCTCAGTAGTGGTGCAACTCTTTGCTTTATGGTAAACATTTCCTCGTATACCTGCCTCATGGTGGCTTCTAGCGTCATCAACTCTCTTTGAATGGTGAGTGGTACTTCATTAATAAGGGTGTCCCTATCCTGAAGCTATTGGACTTCTTCCCTTAGTGCCCTTTTTTCTTGCTCTGATCTAGCTGCCCTTTGTTCGGAGTCTTGTAATCTATTTTGTAGGGAGAGAATTTCCCTAATCATCCGACTCATGTTTTCTTCCGTGGCTACGACGAAAGCAGTGCCGGCTGATGCTATCATTACTGGATTGGTCCTGGTGTCCAGGACTATATCCTTTTCTGTTGTGGTCCTGGTGTCCAGGGTTCCGTGCTAAGCATCTCCTCTTTTCCTGCCTGATTTTGAATGTGAACTGGTCATAAGTGAGTCTCGTCAGATTGAACACTTCTTCCTCCTACTCTTCGAAGGTACCAGGTTCGGAGAGTGCAAAACATGTATTGATTGGAGGAATTTTGATGGCCGGCAACTCCGTCTGTACCCCTGTTACTGGAGTAGGTGTCTTATTGCCCATGGTGTCTTTGGAAGAATCTTCTCTCGACCTTCGGTCTTCTTCCTTTTTTCTCTTTTGCTCTGATTCTTCTTCCAATAGTCGCTCTGCCTCTGCCTTATCGTATTCTTCCATTTTTCTATGCTCAGCTTTTGCCTTATCTAGTTCTATCTTGACCTGACGCTCAACCTCTGCTTTTGTTTCCTCTTCTTCCATCCTTTTGCGTTCAGCTTCCACCTTATCTAATTCTATCTTGAGTTGATGCTCAGCTTCAGCTTTCACCTCCTCCTCTTCCTTTATTTTGTGGGCGTCTTCCGCTTGCTTCTTCCTCTGTTTTGCCTTTAGGTGTTTTTTATGTTTATCCTCCTCCTCTTTTGCTTTCTTTTCAGCTTCTCGTTGAGCTTTTTCTTCCTTATCTTTCTGTTGGGTGGAAGAGCTATGGCTTGTGTTAGTTCGGGGCTTCTTGGCTTGGGAAGACGAGGCTCCTCCTAATTTGTGGATTCTCTCTTCCAAAGTTTGATCATCATGGTCCTCTTGATTGGTCAATGCCTCCGGGGCAATTTCCCTATCCTTATTGTACCAATTTATTACCCCATCTTCAGTTGGGAATTCAGTATGTTGGTACCTCCATTTAAATTTGGCCCGTTTGCAATGGGCAGGGACTATCCTCTCAAGATCGTATGTCTGGTGATCCAGAGGCGACAGAAAGAATCCCGTGACAGTGTAGGCCATGGCTTCTTCTTACCTTTAGTAAGAACCTTTGAGAAGCCAGATGTCATCTGATAACAGGTTTCCTGAAGTAGCATCCTGTCAGTGACGAATCGGGGCATTGCATGGGGAGCCTTGAATGAACTGAAGACTCGGATGAAGGTTCCTTCTACAAACGGAAACCAATGTGCCACCTTGGTTATCGTTTCCATGGCTCGCCAGGACATGCATGGGGTATCCTTACTGAACAGTTTCCCGTAGAGTGCAGGGATGAAACTGTGTGCGATCAGCTCTATATCTTGCTTATATTTGGAGTCCCAGAATACCTGCAAATCCTTGTGGATTGGGCGTGCGCGCTCCTGATCCCAGTTGTGAGCCCATCCCTCAAAATGGCACCTGGCACAAACTGCATCTAATAGATAGGAGGCCATGTAAAATTCCGACGAGTATCACTCCTCGGGTGCTAGTGCTGCAGATATGTTTGTTTTGAGGGTTGCTATCAATAAGCTAGCCCAATTGAAGTGGGTGCCATGCACAGTAATAAAGTACATAAGAGATACCCAAGAACCGCTGAAAGTGGTTGCATCGGGATGACCATACATTCTACACAACATAGCTGCTACGAGCTTATAGACCTTCCTAAGGCCTGCTACTTGATACTCCTAGTCCTTCTTGACTTTGAATTTCTCTGGTTCTTCCCACCATCCCCTCAGGGTGTATGATATGGGAACTGCATGGGTAGTGGCCCACTCTTCTGTGAATGTTTTCTCCCCTGCCGGAAGTGCATAATATAACTCCACATCCTGGCCTTTTAAATTTGCAAATGCTTTCTCCTCGTGATCCCAAATCACCCAAATCCTAGGGTCGACCCTTTGTATGATCCATTTGATAATTTCAGCGCATGGGAATATAGATGGGTGGGCCCCTGCATAGTGAAGCTTTGACCTCTTAACTTGCACATATACCTTCCGGTCTGGGAGGTCTAGAAACTCAGGTTATGTGAACTCTTGGTATACTTGATACCAACTCATGCTTTCTCCTTTGCCAAATATACAAGTGGTGTCCCCATAGATAGGGGGAGGAGACATAGGTATTTCACCTTCTAATATCTCTATATCTGAACTCTTTTTTTTCCTATGGACTGACAGAGGCCCCATGTCACTTGAGGCTGAAGAGATGGAGATGCACTCTAGTTCTGCTTCGAGGTTCCCTGGCATGATCATAAAACAGTCCCGGGATAAGATAGATGCCATATTAATGACTTCTTAATACTTCTTTTAACTCTGCCCAACTATGGTCAAGGAAGGGGTGAACCTGCGACCTAGCGACCTATTCCCTAGGTCGTTGAGTCACACTGGTTTAAAAATTCATGAAGACGCGACCTTGTGACTTAGCGACTTGCAACCGGGTGATCGGGTCGCTGAGTCGCAAGGTCGCGATTCTTCAGTTTTTGAGTGAAACGTGACATGGCGACTTAGCGACCAGGGACCGAGGTCACTGGGTCGCGGGGGTCACAAGGTCGCGGGGTCGGAGGTCGCACTAGGGCTAGGCGGATGATTTTTAATGACGACGCGGTCTTTTAATCATCCTTAACTTAAGGCAATAGAGGAAAACATGGAGAAGAAGTGATATATTGAAGAAGAAATAGTCATATGAGGAAGAGACAGAGACAGGGGAGGTTGATTGGCTTGATCTACAGGTTTTGAATAAAATTGACAGGGTTTGCAAACTCAGAGAAGAATGTAGGTTCTAAGAGGGTCTCAATAGAGGATAGATGGTGGCTTAAACATGTTGAAATAAGGGGGTAGGGGGCAAAAAATAGAAAATAAGGAAATAGCAGGAGGATTAGGCAACTTACCCGAGAAAATTGCGCTCCAGTTGGCTTGTCAGAAGCGTTTTTGTTCTTCGTCGTGTAGGTGAAATGCGACCTATGTGACCCCTCTATAGATAAAGAGGTCGCGCGTGCGAGCATTAAATGAGGTCGCTTGGTCGCAATAAAACCGTGTTGATGATATGTGTGACCCCGCGACCCTGCGACCTTGCGACCTAGGGGTCACGGGGTCGTAGGGTCGCTAGGTCGCAATTGTTTAAATTTGAATGCGATAAGTGTCTTAGTGACTTGGAGACCCGATAGGTCGCCAAGTCGCTAGGTCGCTTATTGGAGAAAATGACCTATTCTGCGACTTAGCGACCTAAGGCTTTTGAAACATCAAACTTCAGTCTTCACTCTAGATTTCAATGCATTAGGGGCTAGAAAATTTGAAAAGGGGAGAAATTTTGGAGGTTGTTGTAGCGGCTACAACAAATGGCGATTCACTGGTAGGGTCTAGAATCTCTGCTGGTGCTTCATTAAAAAATGGGGGGGGGGGGGGGGGGGGGGTTGTTTTAGCGTGATGTTCCTTCCACCTTATGGGTCCCACATACTTTCGTCTCTGAGCCTTGTGCGTTGGCTCATGCCCTTGGGTGTTGGTTCACCGTTTTTACTTTTGAAGACCGGACGGGAACATTCGGAGTAACCTCAAGGATTTCCAGGATCAAGTATAGTTTATTTAGTCCTCGTTGTGTTGCTCCACTGCTAGCGAACATGATGGTCCTGGCGAAATCACTGCCTAGGAGTGACAGACATCGCTCTGCTGCCAGCGAGCCTGGTCAGTACCTCAGCGGAGTCATCGTATCGCCTCTCTGCGCAGGAAGCCTTTCTTAATCCTTTACCTTTTATTCATGTGCTAAATGCACTTATTTAAATGTGTTCAAGGCACTTATTTAATGTGGCGTTAATTGCCTGGGTGGATGAGCGATCCCGACTTATTTTGCTTGCGAGAGAGGTTGCTCCTAGTCTATACAGTGACTTTTGGGGTTTTCCCGGATATCCTTTCATAACCTGAGGCTAGTTCCTTCCTTTTCTCATCTAGTAACCAATTCAACCGAAACATTTCTTTCACACAGTGGTCCCTTGAGCCAGCATACTGGGCAAGCTACTACGTTTTGGTTCAAGGGACCTTAGTCATGTTCTCGCCACTGGGTGTCAGTCACAAGTAAGCTTGGGCCACTTTTGTGTTCTGGGAGAGATTATACACCAGCACAGATTCCAACTCAGTATGCCACTTGAGTAACTTCTATATCTCCTTTCAGAATTTGGATGCCAAAGAAAATAAAAGGTTAATGGGAGCCTGTGTGAAACAAGCAATTTATTGAAAACAAGAAAGGTAAAGAACGTCAAAAACAAGACAAACTATGGTACAAGGTGTAGTGATAGCCCCTAGGGGCTATCAAGTGAAATAGTGTTTAAGGTCGTGTCCATTCACAGGGAGGGCCTCAATCCTCCCTTCAAGAGTTTGTAACTTGTAAGTGTGGGAACCGACCTTCTCTCTGATCTGGAAAGGTCCTGTCCATAATTCCTGGAACTTGGAGTGTTTCCTTTTATCTTCATGAGATTTATCCCATTTGAGGACAAGGTCACCCACTTCGAAAACCTTGTTCCCGGCTAACTTCCTGTCAAACCATCATTTTATCCGACCTTGGTGGATGGCGAATTTTTCCCGAGCTTTTTGTCTTTCCTCCTCAAGTTTCAATAGTGTGTCTATTTGGGCTTGTAAAGCAGGGCAAGGAGTTCCATGAGTCTCCTAAGATAATCGGAGGGCCAGGAGAGACAAGTTGGGAGGAAGGATAGCCTCTTTTCCGTATATGAGGAAGAATGGGGAGGTGCCTAGGGAAGGTTTGGGTGTGACTCGATCTACCTAGAGGGCATTGTGGAGTGCCCTATGCCAATTTCGTTGTTAGGACAACAAAGTCTCTTTGATGATGCGGATTAGGTTCTTGTTGGTTGACTCGGCTAACTCGTTTCCTTGAGGGTAATAGTTGGCAGAGTGCTTAAGCACGATACCATTTTCTAGAGCAAAATCATGTAATTTCAATTATGAGAAATACGTTGCATTATCAAAAACAAGGGAGGTTGGAACGCCAAACCTGATCATGATGCATTGGGTGATGAAGGCTATTACCCCTTGATCATTGACTAGACGTAACGATACCGCTTCAACCCACCTTGTGAAGTAGTTTGTGGTAGTGAGGATGTACCTATGTTTCTCGAAAGAATGTGGCAGGATTTCCCCAATCATTTCCAGCCCCCTTTGTTGACACAATTCTTCCACTGCGACAAACTGTAACGGGGCCGAAGGCCTTATATCTCTATTTGCGAACTTTTGGCACTGTAGGCATTTCTAGACATATGCATGTGCATCTTTAAAAAAAGTAGGGCAATAGAAACTGGCACGTATGATCTTGTGAGCAGTGGTGTCCCCTACGTAGTGTCCACCTGCGGGGCCATCATGAAGTTCTGCCAATACTTTCTGTGCCTCATCCCATTCCAAACAGCGTAGCAAGACTCCGCTGTGATGTTTGCGAAACAACTTGCCCTGCACTAGCTGGTAGGATATAGCTTTCAATGTCAACGCATGCTTCTGCTTAGTATTTAAAGTAGGGCACATGGTGTCGTGTTTCAGATATTGCAGGATATCTATGTACCAAGAGGAGGTATCCTGCGAGGCTGTGCTATCAGTTTGATACATATCGATTTCGTGTTCCCAATTTTCTTCCTCGCTGCCCCATGAGTCTACTGCCTCTGCGGCCATGCGACACAATCCCTGGCTCTTTATAGTGTGTGCTGGCTTGAATTCTAGGTCATACTCTTGGAGGCATGTCATCGAGTTGCCTCCTCTCTCACCCAACTCCTGTTGTACAAACAGTGAGCGCATAGCCGGGTGAGGTACGAAGACTGTGACATGATTCTTCAAGATATATGGCCTGAAGTGTTTAACCACCTTGTATACCGCGTAAGCTTGTTTGTCAATATCTGGGTAGTTTAGCTCAGTGCCCTACAACCCAGTACTCATAAATGATATAGGTCGCTCATTGTTGTTGTTATCTTTCTGAGTGAGGACGGCTGCCAAAGATGAATCTGAGGCAAAGGTATTCAAGATGAAACCTTTGTTGAAATCTGAACTGTGCAGGGCAGGTGCTTCTGCGATGGCTTGTTTGATGTTATTGAATGCTTCTTTCTCAAGAGGATGCCACTTAAAACTTTCGTTCTTCTTAATCATGCCTTGCAATGGTTTCACGATTTGGGAAAAATATGATATAAACTTTCAAATGAAGTTGATTTTGCTGAGGAAGGACTGCATAGCTTTTTTACCACTTGGGCATGGTATCTGAGAGATGACTTTCGCACATTCTGGGTCCACTATTATGCCATCTTGAGTTATTATATGCCCTAACAGGTTTCCCTCAGTAACAGCGAAAATGCTTTTCTTCAGGTTCAGGGAGATACCGTACTTTCGACACCTTTCAAAAATTTTCCTGAGGTGGTGCAGGTGGTCAGATCTGCACTTGGAAAAAACGGTAATGTCATCAAGGTATACTACCATGCTTTTCCCAATGAGTCCCATGAAGGCGATGTCCATAGCTCTTTGGAAGGTGGCGCCAAAATTAATCAGGCCAAAGGGCATGCGTCTGAATGTGAAAGTTCCCCATTTAGTTCTGAATGTGGTTTTGAGCCTATCAGGCTCAGCCACTAGTACTTGATTATACCCTGAAAACCCGTCCAATAGAGAGAACATTTCCGACCCTGATACAGTTTGAAGGATTTGCTCCATAGGAGGGATCAGGTAGTTGTCCTTGTCGAAGGCTTTGTTTAAATTCTGGAAATCCACGCATAGACGGATTTCGCCAGATTTCTTGCGTACAGGGACCAAGTTTGACACCCAGGTCGAATGTCTAACTTTAAAAATTATTCGTGCATCCAAGAGCTTCTTTAGTTCCTTTTGGATCATTGATTCTAGGGTGAGCTGTACTTTTCTCAGTTTCTGTTGAAAAGGCATCACTCCTTCTTTCATGGGTATGACGTGCTGGATTATCCGTGTATCATAAGTCCGAAGCTCATCATATGTCCAAGCAAATAAATCTCGGTACTTCTTGAATAACTCGATGAATGCTTGCTCCTCCTGAGGGGAGAACTCATTACCCAGGTTGACGAGATTAGGATCTTTGTTTGTCTTGAGGTTAATTTTTCAGTTTGCTAACGTGGAACTTTTCACTTTCGTGTTTGGAGGCCCTCAGAAGCGGTTATATAGGTCGAACATATTTTTTAGTGACACGATCCCTTTGGGTATGGGATTTCCTTTCTGCTGTTGTAGTTCCTCCTACAAATCCCGATCATGATCCTCTTCATCTATGACTGTGTCTTTGAACATGTTTGTATTGAGCAGGAAATCCAGTACCTGTAGGTCATCATTTAAAATGCGTAAATTAGTGACGTTGTCTAGCACGAATGGCCTATAAATAACTTCAATAGAAAATCCATCCCTAAGTGGGGTGAACCTAGCGGTAGCGTTAGCGAGTGTATCAACTGCTGCATTATTCATTCTAAGAACAGATTTAATACCGAAAGCGTCAAAAGAAGAAATTAAACACCATACCTCTTGCTCATAACCTTTTAGATGTGGAGACAAGCAGTGGATGGTATTACGTACCTGTCGAGTGATAATCTCAGAATCACCAATTACCTTTAAACAACAGAGCTTTAGGTCTATGGCCTTTTTGAGTCCGAGTAGAAATTCCTCATACTCGGCTGTATTTTTTGTGCATTAGAACTCTAACCGGCAAAAAATTAGAAATTTATTCTTCTCAGGGTCTAGCAAGATGCAGTCAGCACCACCCCAGTCTTGGGTTTTGGAACTGTCATAATACAAGGTCCAGGTTTCATCTTTTGATTGGGCAAGGTTGTCCGAATGCGTTGAAGGAATATCTAGAGTAGCAATCCCTAATAGGTCCTTTATTGAGGTGGAGGGGTTTTCAGTGGCCAGCAGCAGCTCAGACTAGATGTCTTGAGTGACAGGGGATTGGGGGGTTTGATAGCATCCAAGGATGTATTCTAAAAAACACATAGCAAGCTCTCATTGCGCAAAACTGACTGGTTCATTGGTTGCATACAGGTCGGTCACAGTATGTTTCATGTATGGTTCACTCTCGACCCATATTTGGTTATTTCTGCCCTTGTATGGGAGCCAAAGGTGGGACCAATCAGTGGCGAAGTACCCCTGGAGCTTACTGGACCAATCTCTGCTTAACAGCAAGCCATAGGCCTCAGGGATATCCATGATTACTATGTCAATGCACAGATGCACTTTGGAGTCGAAGGATATGTGGATGATGACGTTGTTTAATTCGCCTACTGTGGGGACTTGAGATCTATCAAGCTGGATGATTCTGGCATCAGTTTTCTCAGGGCAAATGTTTAACTTCTTGCACACAGATAAGGGCATAACATTTGTGGATTCACTAGAATTGACGAGGAAATTGTGGACATTGAAGTTAAAGATCTCTAAGGAGAGGAGGAAAGGTGGTGTGGTTCCCCTGGAGTTGGCGTTCACAGCATTCACGATGGATTAGGGACTAATAGCAGTTTGGGCAGACGTGATGCTTACGAGTTTGGTCACCAGTACATTGGAAAATCTTTTGAGAATGAGATCTCGTTGGTTAGCAATGCGAGCGAGCTCATAGAGAGATATATTTTCCTGGGTCTTCTTCATATCCTCAATAATGGTATACCCAGAATCTGTGTGTGAGGCGGGCTCGGTGGTGTTCTTAGGGGACACTAATGAAGCTTTAGCCTTGGGGCCTTCTCGGGGAGTAGTTGGATTAAATTTTTCAGTAGCTTTGTCTTGGTTTTCTGCATTCGGTGGCAGGATTTTCCTTAAGAAGGCTTTTCTTTTCTCTTCGAAGTATTGCTCAGGCACCGGGCCTTTGCTCCTTAAGCCATAGTTTCGAGGGGGTTTAGATTTAGGTTCTTCAGCTAGGTTTAACCCGGTGGTGGGAAGGGAAGACTCTCCGCAGATGACCTTGAAAGCGAGGACAGTGGAGCCCATATCTTCATCTGGGGGGGGGGATTTCTTTGTTGTCTGAAATAGCCTCCTCCTCCATATCCCCGGGGGTTTGATCTTCTAGAAGTTGGTTCACCATGGCGGTCATGCTATTAATCCACTGGGGGCAAGTTTTCTTTGAGTGAGAGGATTGATGAAAAGAACAAAAGTTGTCCTTTCCGATTTCTTCAACATTGAGACCAGTACTTGAGCTAGACGAGGGCCGATTCACAACAGAGTTACTCTTTCTGAAGAAATATTTATGCGTTTTAGAAGCTGGGGCAGAATCATTGTTTTTTCTTTTTAGGTCAGAGACTTTGTTGGTCAGCAACTTGAGGGATTTTGTAATACTTTCAAAATCAAAGAGGTCCTTATCTTTGTCACCGGATTTATGACCTGAGGATTGGGTTCTCTTCGTGGTTGTTTTTTTATCATCCTGCCCTTCGTGGTCAATGGCACCTATGGAAAACATGCCCTTTTCTATAGCAAGGGTGGTGGTGTGATTGGCTGCTAGGTTAGCTCTGGCCTTGCGTTTCACAAACACAACAATATCCCGTGGGAGGGCTCTGGTGTAGTAGTCAATGGTAATGGAATCATCTAAGGTCATGTTTGGGGGAAATTTATTCACTATAGTGGTAAAATGATGATTGAAGTCCTTGACCTTCTCCTTCTTCTGACATTTCAGCGTGCTGAGCTATGTGAGGAGCATCAAGGGGGTTTTATCTTCTCATAATTTTTGTAGGAAGGTACGATGGAAGTGTTCCCACGAAGGGATAGAAGCAACGGGGAGCCACCGATACCATGTTGTAGCTTTATTTTCTAGAGTATGAGGAAAAATCCAACATGCTACGTCTTCATACTGGTGAGTCTCATCATCTGTAAATACAAGTAGAAGTTGTTAATGTGGTCTTCGGCCAAAGTACCTTTCACGGGGTCAAACTTAGGGAGATGTTTTTCAAGGTATCGGGGCATGTCATGGAGGGGACCTTGGATACCTAAGGGGGACTGAACCATCCAAGCCAAAGGTTGTACACGTCTGGCCCATTGGTGGCGTGGTATGTATACATGTCCCCTCTCACTTTCGGATTCGCTACCCATGCCAGACCCGGAGGCCTCACCCTCATGGTGGGATTGCATGTCTTTCTTTTCCCCACGGTTTCCTATATTTCGAATGTTTCTCTAGTTGTAAAGAAAAGGAAACCTATTCTAGTTTTGGTGGGGGTGGTGGTTGACATTTCGGCCTCGCCCATGGTCTCTGTTTCCCCTGCCTCTGTTACCTCGGCCTCTCCCGGTTCCTTCCCCAAGTGGGTTGTTGGCTTGCGTGTTATCATGCAAAGTCTGGTCAGGCTGGGGGCCGGTGTTGGGTTGAGGTTCAATGATTTCAGGGCTATCTTCTTCCCCCTCCCTAGAGCTGTTTGGGGGGGCTTCGAAATTTCGCTCAACTGTGTCTACATAATCTTCAATCATAAGGCCCACAAGCTAAGGGAGGGAGTTGACAAGGGTTCCTTGGCGCATATGGTTAACTGCAGGAGTTCTAGGGTTTGCCAAGGAACTAGTGACCGGGGCTCTTTGTAAACCCCTGACAAGGTCGCGGGCGATAGGGCTCAGGGTGCTTAGCTGGGCTAAAGTAACCTCATAGAAAGGGGGTTCCTCCTCCTGGGAGTTTTCCAAAGGGGGGAGATCGGTATTGTCATGCATGGTCTCCCCTTGGGGAGTTTGTAATGGGATATTACTTGTGTGTTGGGAGGCTACCATTTGGGCCCTCCTTCTAGCACCAAATCTGTTGACGGGAAAAATTTTATGGCCAACAATAAGGGATCTCCCCGGTAAAAAGTCTCGATTAGACTCTAAACTATTTGTGATAGGGATCCCATCTGGGGTGTGGGTCCGGCTACCACTGAATACTCCTCTTGGACACAAATGAGCCCGACAGACTTATAGACATACAGTTATCTGATGATACAAGATGAAATATCGATGACTTTCAATGAGCATATGACACTCCAAATAGCAAGGTAAAAAGAAACACGCAGTCGAAGGAGATACTGTTAGCAGCATATCATTAGGGTCGTGTTTGTAAAAGCTGTTCGAACCATAGAAGAAACCGTTCTACCTGGCAAGAACAACCTCTACTTACTTCAGTGTTTTTGTGAATAAGATAGATGTCAATAATGAAGTTGCAAACATCTCTTAAGGTAAACAACATACCATCACTAACACATTCAGTGAGCTAAAATGCATGAAGAGCATAAGCAGAAAACGCAGATCAATTAATCATAAGATATCAGACATATAAGAAAAATATTCATAGTATTAACAAATTGATGCTCAACGGACCCAACAGTGGATTTTAGACAAATGCTTGTATTCATTCGAAAGGGTTTTTCAATTCTTTACAATTCTCCTCTGTCCTTTGGAATGCAAAAAAAAAAGCTCCTTTACAAGTTCCCCGAAGGGAGTATATATATGACAAAAATGACCCTTGGGTGTCTTGACTTTTTGCCTTCGCGCCTGTTGGTATGCTTTACGACTTGAAGGAAAAAGCGACCCGCGACCTTGTGCTTGACTGCGACCTGCGACTTGTTCATGGATGATGCGACTTGCGACCCCTCCTAAAGGCTGTGACTTAACCTGATCATGGGAGCATGTGCATGGTTGCGAGGTCGGGAACATCTACTTGCTGCTCTTTAAGAAAATTTTTCCATGCTTGATAATCTGCAGCAACTGAGGAGATCAGAGGAGTATCTTCCCTTAACATGTGCAGGAATTCTAAGGCATTTGTGATTATATTTTCTCTCTTGATTGTGACCTGGTTGGATAAGGAAGCCAGTTTGGTGTAAATCCAAACTGGCATCATGATGAATTTAACCAAATTCTCCTGCGATGCCGGAAGATCAGGTGTAGTGGCGACTTGTCTAATAGGTTGCAGAAATGCCTGAATGTCTTGATTTACCTATTCCCATGTCCTTTCGTTGCCCAATGTACCTAGAGAAGGAATATGGTGCAGTTCAGCCATCGAGTCAATGCCGCTGATCAAATGCTCATAGGCAGTCATCACCTTCTCTAGGTCTTCGAATAACTTCTCCTTGGATTGCACCTTCATGCAAATTTGGACCTTGTTGTTCTAAGTGCGAATTCAATCTTTTCTGGGCAAAGTTTATGGAGCCTGCGGATATCTGTTTGTCCATTCTAGCATTCTATCCAAGGCTGTGGAGGCTTCTTTCAGTTGCTCGTTCCTTTTCTTGGTCTCTGCTTGAGCTCTAAGTAGTGGTGCAGCTCTTTGTTTTATGGTAAACATTTCCTCATATACCTGCCTCATGGTAGCTTCCAGTGTCACCAAATCTCTTTGAAAAATGAGTGGTACTTCGTTAATAAGGGTGTCCCTATCCTGAAGCTGTTGGACTTCTTCCCTTAGTGCCCTTTTTTCTTGCTTTGATCTAACTGCCCTTTGTTCGGAGTCTTGTAATCTATTTTGTAGGGAGAGAATTTCCCTACTCATCTGGCTCATGTTTTCTTCCGTGGCTACGGTGAAAGTAGTGCTGGCTGATGCTATCATTACTGGATTGGTCCTGGTGTCCAAGACTATATCTTTTTTGTTGTGGCTGTGAATGGTGCGGCAGGGTTCCGTGCTAAGCATCTCCTCTTTTCCTGCCTGATTTTGAATGTGAACTGGTCATAAGTGAGTCTCGTCATATTAAACACTTCTTACTCCTGCTCTTCAGAGGCACCCGGTTCCAAAAGCACAAAACGTGTATTGATTGCAGGAATTTCGATGGCCGACAGCTCTGTCTGTACCCGTGTTACTGGAGTAGGTGTCTTACTGCCCTTGGTGTCTTTGGA
The DNA here is from genome assembly GCA_034641835.2 of Pinus albicaulis. Taxonomy (NCBI): domain Eukaryota; kingdom Viridiplantae; phylum Streptophyta; class Pinopsida; order Pinales; family Pinaceae; genus Pinus; species Pinus albicaulis. Next base: position 207,418 of record JAXQQM020057908.1, read on the forward strand.
ATAATTTTCTCTCGACCTTAGGTCTTCTTCCTCTTTTCTCTTTTGCTCTGATTCTTCTTCCAATAGCCGCTCTGCCTCTGCCTTATCCTATTCTTCCTTTTGTCTACGCTCAGCTTCTGCCTTATCTAGTTCTATATTGAGCTGACGCTCAACCTCTGCTTTTGTTTCCTCTTCTTCCTTCCTTTTGCATTCAGCTTCGACCTTATATAATTCTTGAGCTGACGCTCAGCTTCAGCTTTCGCCTCCTCCTCTTCCTTTCTTTTGCAGGCATCTTCCACTTGCTTCTTCCTCTATTCTACCTTTAGGTGTTTTTTATGTTTATCCTCCTCCTCTTTTACTCTCTTTTCAGCTTCTCGTTGAGCTTTTGCTTCCTTTTATTTTTGTTGGGCAAAAGAGCTATGGCCTTTGTTAGTTCGGGGCTTCTTGGCCTGGGAAGACGAGGCTCCTCCTAATTCATGGATTCTCTCTTCCAAAGTTTGATCATCATGGTCCTCCTGATCGGTCAATGCCTCTGGGGTGATTTCCCTGTCCTTATTGTACAAGTTTCTTACCCCATCTTCAGCTGGCCATTCAGTATGTTGGTAGCTCCATTTAAATTTGGCCAGTTTTCAATGGGCAGGGACTATCCTCTCAAGTTCATATGTCCGATGATCCAGAGGCGGCAGAAAGAATCCTCTGATTTTCTCAGCTTCCACCTCTACTTCTCTGAAATCCTTGACTGTATAAGCGTCGATGGTGAGCAGTAGTGTAGGCCATGGCTTCTTCTTACCTTTAGTAAGAACCTTCGAGAAGCCGGATGTCATCTAATAACAGGTTTCCTGAAGTAGCATCCTGTCAGTGACAAATCGGGGGCATCACATGGGGAGCCTTGAATGAACCAAAGACTCGGATGAAGGTGCCTTCTACAAACGAAAACCAATGTGCCACCTTGGTTATCGTTTCCATGGCTCACCAGGACATGCATGAGGTATCCTTACTGAACAATTTCTCGTAGAGTGCAAGGATGAAATTGTGTGCGATCAGCTCTATATCCTGCTTATATTTGGAGTCCCAAAATACCTACAACTCCTTGTGGATTAGGCGTGCGCGCTCCTGATCCCAGTTGTGAGCCCATCCCTCAAAATGGCACCTGGCACAAACTGCATCTAATAGATAGGAGGCCATGTAAAATTCAGATGAGTATCCCTCCTCGGGTGCTAATGCTGCAGATATGTTTTTTTTTAGAGCTGCTATCAATAAGCTAGCCCAATTGAAGTGGGTGCCATGCACGGTAATAAAGTACATAAGAGATACCCAAGAACCGCTGAAATTGGTGGTATCGAGACAAGCATACATTCTACACAGCATAGCTGCTACGAGCTTATAGACCTTCCTGAGGCCTGCTACTTGATACTCCTGATCCTTCTTGACTTTGAATTTCTCTGGTTCTTCCCACCATCCTCTCAAGGTGTCTGATATGGAACTGCATGGGTAGTGGCCCACTCTTCTGTGAATGTTTGCTTCCAGGCCAGAAGTGCATAATAGAACTCCGCATCCTGGCCTTTTAAATTTGCAAATTCTTTCCCCTCGTGATCCCGAATCACCCAAATCCTAAGGTTGACCCTTTGTATGATCCATTCAATAATTTCAGTGCATGGGAATATAGATGGGTGGGCCCCTGCATAGTGAAGCTTTGACCTCTTAACATGCACATATACCTGCCGGTCTGGGAGGTCCTCTGGAAACTCAAGTTGTGCGAACCCTTGGTATATTTGATACCAACTCATGCTTTCTCCTTTGCCGAATATACATGCGGTGTCCCCATAGATAGGGGGAGGAGACATAGGTATTTCACCTTCTAAGATCTCTATCTCTGGACTCTTGTTTTTCCTGCGGAATAACGAAGGCCCCATGTCACTTGAGGCTAAAGAGATGGAGACACACTCTAGTTCTACTTCGAGGTTCTCCCTGGCATGTTCATAAAATAGTCCTAGGATAAGATAAATGCCATATTAATGACTTCTTAATACTGCTTTTAACTCTGCCCAACTAAGGTCAAGGAAGGGGTGAACTTGCGACCTAGCGACCTATTCCCTGGGTCGCTGAGTCGCACTGGTTTAAAAATTCATGAAGACGCGACCTTGCGACTTAGTGACTTGCGACCGGGTCGTCGGGTCGCTGAGTCGCAAGGTCGCGATTCTTCAGTTTTTGAGTGATATGCGACTTGGCGACTTAGCAACCAGGGACCGAGGTCACTAGGTCGCGGGAGTCGCAAGGTTGCTGGGTCAGAGGTCACACTAGGGCTGGGCAGACGATTTTTTAACGGCAACGTGGTATTTTACTCATCCTTAACTTAAGGCAATAGAGGAAAACAGGGAGGAGAAGTGATATATTGATGAAGAAACAATCATATGAGGAAGAGATAGACTCAGGGGAGGTTGATTGGCTTGATCTACAGGTTTTGAATAAAATTGATAGGGTTCGCAAACTCAGAGAAGAATGTAGGTTCTAAGAGGGTCTCAATAGAGGATAGCTTGTGGCTTAAAATGGCTGAAATAAGGGGGTAGGGGGCAGCAACTAGAAAAGAAGGAAACAATAGGAGGATTAGGCAACTTACCTGAGAAAATCGTGCTCCAATTGGCTTGTCAGAAGCGTTTTTGTTCTTCGTCGCGTAGGTGAAATGCGACCTGTGTGACCCCTCTATATATAAATAGGTCACGCGTGCGGGCATTAAATGAGGACGCTTGGTCGCAATAAAACCGTGTTGATGATATGTGTGACCCCGCGACTTTGTGACCTTGCGACCTAGTGGTCGCGAGGTTGCAGGGTCACTAGGTTGCAATTGTTTAAATTTGAATGTGATAAGCGACTTAGAGACTTGGTGACCTGATAGGTCGCCAGGTCGCTAGGTCACTTATTGGAGAAAATGACCTATTCTACGACTTAGCAACCTAAGGCTTTTGAAAGATCAAACTTCAATCTTGACTCCATATTTCAATGCATCAGGGGCTCAAAATTTTGAAAAGGGGGGAAATTTTGGAGGTTGTTGTAGCGGCTACAACAGAATACTATGGGAAAAATCACCTACATTAGAGAAAAACACCTCTACCATCTGGGTTGGAGAGTGTCTCTCAATACAAAATAATAATAATTTGAATAATTCAAAATTACAAATTTAATACAAATTTTCTCATTAGATTTCAATTATGTCAATTAAAAAATTAAAACCTTAAAATATATAACCTTCTTCTGTGTTTCTTATTAAATCACCATTTATTACAATTATAAATACATTTTTTAAAACTTAATTCATATATGAAATTTATCTAAAGAATCCCCTTGCTTGTGGGATAAGGGTCCCACCTTCACTAAATAACTTGACTGATAAAATTTACTCTAACTAATTATTGATTTATCATGGTTTTAAAAAATAAACTTATATAAGTGTATATACTCTATTACTTTGGATTTGAACTAGTCTACATACTTACCTTTAACTATTATGTTTTAGTGAAAGTGATTCAACCACTTCATTTTTCTTTTTTCTTTTTTCTTTTTCATAAATTAAAAAACTTTATTGCATCATAATGTCTTCAAAGAAAGAGTACAATGTTGTTACATCTAGTCATATATGGAGATGGAGATTCTCACTACCTCCAAAAATCAAGAGAATCCACCAGCTATTATTTTCAAGGAAACCTAGAAAACTAAACCAAACATTCTCAATAGAAATTTAAAAAAATGGGTAGAGTCTAGATATACTAGAAAATTACAAAACATGGGTAAAGCTTAGATATAACCATAGACTTAATAGCCATTAAGATTTAGAAGAATAAATGGGAGTTGGGTCCCTTTCACTCGCACCAGGAGGTGTAGTGGTATCAAAGTCACATTGAAGATGGTATTCTACATGGGCCAACCTTGGATCAAGCCTATCCATAGAAAATCGTTGGTTCCTCAACATAATTTTAATATCTTCTAGCAAAGCAAAACCATTGTACTTCTCCACTTGTTTATCTAATCAGACCAATTTGTGTCTTCATCTACGAGTGTAGTGCAACTAAGTTGAGGTATTTATTTCTCCATCCCTTGGTGTGACCAGGGCCATGAATGCAACAAGATACCTCCTCTAATATCTTAGATTTTGAGTAGGATTGCTTCTTGACACCCACCTTGGTCTCCAATTTTTTGATTTATTGTCAGGTCTTAAGAGGCACTGCATTGAAACATGTCATAGTTGTGTCCTTAGAAAATATTTGAGCCCTGCATTGTCCTTGTGAAATATTTTTTCCACCATGCCTCCTACATTACATGTGTTTCCCGAGAGGCATGGCGAGCAAGAGGGCTTCAAATCTCTTATTTTCAGGTCCCAAGAAGCACTGCATTGAAACATGTCATAGTTGAGTCCTTACAAAACAGTTGAGCCCTACATTTTCCCTGCAAAATATTGTCACCACCATGCCTCCTACATTGCATGTGTTTCGCAAGAGGCATGGCAAGAAAGAGGGCTTCAAATCTCTTATTACCACATGACCAGTCATGACCAAAATATTGGCTAGAATGCCCACCTGTAACATCTATATGTGCCCTATACTTCGACATTTCAAATTTTTACTCACATTACATTTCTTACACTACATATACACATATGTTTACTTACATTACATTTATTACATTACATTGACACATGTGACCTATACTTCGACATTTCAAATATTTACTTACACTACATCTACATAAGTGCCTTATCCTCTGACATTTAAAATGTTTTCTTACATTACATTTCTTACCTTACATTTCTCACATTACATCTACACATGTGCCCTTACTAGCTTGTAGAGCGTCTCTTGGCGCAATAACATAACAAGAAATATAACATAATATTTAACTCCCAGTTCATATAAGAAATATAACATACAACAATTTAACAATATATATATATATATATATATATATATATATAACATGTCAATAAGAATGCAACAATATAACAATAAATATAATCTAAAAAAGCTTAATTAACCACATGTATATATAATATAATTGATACACATAAATAAAAAATTCAATAATGTGCAAGTATTTGTTTCTTTAAATTCGGGACAACATAATACATAGGCTATAAAATTATCGTTTAATATTGTGACTATCTAGGAAAAATAACTACATTTAATATAATTTCATATGTTCCACTTACATGAAATGTGATAGTGGAAAATTTTCAAGAATGGTATCATGATCTTTTACCAATATTTTCCATTGTCGTAACTTTTTTCTACTTTTCACTTCTTTCAACTACAACCGATCTACTATAACCAAATGATTATATTGGGCACCTAAAAATTTTGTTTGGTAGTCTTAAAAAATATTGTGGTCTTTAATTTTCTTTACTTCTTCAAAGAAATGCCCTAATAACACCACTAAACCAACTGGATATGTATAATTTGAAGGATCTTTTACTCTCATAACAATGTGATTTTCTACTCAATGCATAGTATAAATAATAGTGCACTTTCTCTATATTATCTTCTAGTGCAATGACAACAAATACATCACCTTCTCTAACCATATCAGAAAGACAATCAGAATCCTTATCAATAACAACCACTTCATTGTCCATCTCCTTTAGAAGTGGGGGAAATTGTATCATTTCTTCGTATATCCATGGTTTGACATATTTGTTATTGTGGTTTACACACTAAATGGTGGATTCCATATCATCAATACATGCAGGACAATAGCAAGAGTGATTTCGTGTCTGAATTGAAAATATATTTTTCATTTTCAACCTACTACTTTTGAGATAAATGTCAACCTTTGATCTGTAGAGACTACTACCAAGAATATTCTAAATATTTCATTGAGATTAAATCTCTACCATCCACCTAATTATTCTCATATGAGTATCTATTTTGGAGTAGGGATTCTAAAGTTTAAATTTAATTATCAATAATTACTAAATGGATGGTAATAATTTAACCTCCACGGAATATTCTATAATATTCTTAGTAGTATTTACAAATCAAAGGTTTAGATTTGTCTCCAAAGTAGTTATGCTAATTTTTGTCCTTTTAATTAAATAGATTAATTAAAAAATTTCATGTGAACAAACATCATATAAAATGAGTTATGATTTTTTTAGTTTTGTTTTATTGATAACAATTTGATTAAAAAATATCATTTGAATGGGTTTTTTGGGTATGTGGTATAGATAAGCCATGGTATTATCCCATGATATTGTCACAATTTCTAATTACAGATTAAGAATCTTCATAGTTAAGAATATTGTTACATTTTTTTGAAATGTATATATGTTTAACTTATATCAATTCCTTTTATAAACCACAAGTATTATTATTATTTAAAATAAAGTTATAATTTAGTTAATTTTTATGGATTTTTAATTTTAACAACATGAAATGTATCATGAAGTTAGTGATTTGATGCTTATCATGGATTGGTGTCTATCTTCACTAAAGCCCTATTCCAAAATAGACATGCCTATGGACCTAATTTTACCTTTATTATTATTATTATTGTTATAAAAAGAATTAATATAACATTTATACATTTTAAAAATCATGTAATAATATTTTTACCATGAAGATTCAATGTCACTTTACCATGAAAATTCTTAACCTATAACTAGGCTTCGTTACAATATCATTAGCCAATACCATAGCTTACAAAACTACATGTCCAAAAACCATTACTCATGTTTATATGTCACATGTTCATATATAATTTCAAATAAGATGAGTTAAGGGAGGAGATGTCTCAGCAGTTGGGTCCCTATTTTGCCTTACCCTAGTTTCTCTATCGCGTCTATGACATACTCACTGATGCTTCTACCTATCACAAATTCATTGCCTCGATGACTTGCTCAATGACGTTTATGTCTGTCACCAGTATTTGTCATCGGATGCAATTTTGCGTTTTCTTTGAGATGGTTTCACTTTTTCCACATCTTGGTGTTGGTCTTATTCGTGGTTGAACTTGAGGCTTCGAAGGGTTTTTCCTGCTTCATTGTGGATTTTGTGCTTCGAATGCCTAGGTTTTTGTTGTTGACATGCACTCATATGCGCCATCATTGCTCCTATGTTTTAGGTTTGACGATGATTTATCACAATGTTCTTCCTTTGGTTCATGGGTTTTAGTTTCATGCCATCATATTTCTCTATATAATGCATGTTGATTTTGTGCACTAATCTATTTTGGGTTGGCTATGTGGACATTTTTTATGTATGTCGGGGGTTTTAAAACCATGCATTTTATGTAAACCCTAGGGTTTTGTATATGGTCCTTTAGGCCCTATTTTTATGCTAAGGATTGTTCTCTTTCCAATTTTTTTTAGGGTTTTCGGCCTTGTATTTCTGTCTTTACAGGGTTTTTGTGTGGACCCTTGGGGTATTTTTGCAATTTTGTGTTTCTCTATTGGAGGAATAGGTTTATTTTGTTCCCAATGCCTAGTTTTTCTTCTTTGTCATGAGGAATATTTCCTGAATGTGTTTAGCATATATAGAATGTAATTTTCTTCTTTCTTTTGGATGAATAAAATTATGAATGTTTTTTTCTCTTAAAAATAATAAATAAATAAATTATACATGTTCATATGACATTTTTTTAATTAAACAATTTAATATAAGGGAATAAATACATAATTACTTTTGAGATAAATCTCAACCTTTGATTTGTGATTACTACTGATAATATTATAAAATTGTTGTTTGGAGTTTTTTTATGGTTGGTGTTATCGTTAGATTGTAGAACTAGATATTGATTGACCCACAACTGTATCCATCATGTTCATCAATGTTTCAAATCTAGAACTAGATTCATAATGAGGGTTAGTTTTGTCAAAAATAAGTTGCATAAGGAAGAATAATTTTTCATCCCTTCTCCCAATCTTAATCTTTTCGAGCAAACAAATCTCTAGCCAGGTTTCCCTAATGTGCAAGAAAGTAATTGTTGTTTGAAGGTTTCTATGGTTGGTTTTGTTGTTAGATTGCAGAAATAGAGATTGACCGACAATAATATCCATCATATTGATCGATGTTTTGAATCTAGAACTAGATTCATCATCAGGATCATTTTTTTTAAGGAGCTACATAAGGAAGAATAAGTCTGCTTCCCTTCTCTCAATCTTAATCTATATATTTTCGAGCATTCAAATCTTTTCCCATGTTTCCTTTTTGTTCAAGGAAGTAATTTTTGTTTGGAGGTTTTCGTGGTTGGTGTTATTATTAGATTACATAACTAGAGATTGACCTACAGTAGTGTCCGTCATGTTGATTAGCATTTTGATTATAGAACTAAATTCATCATCAGGAGAAGTTTTTTGGAGGAGTTGTATAAGGAAGAATAATTTTGTATCCCTCCTCTCAATCTTAATTTGTATCAAGCAAACGGATCTCCACCTAGGTTTCCCTTCCAAGCAGGGAAATAATTGTTATTTGAAGGATTTTGTTGTTGGTGTTGTTGTTAGATTGCATAATCAAAGATTGACCCATATTAGTGTTCATCCTTATGACGAATCTAGTTCTAGATTTGAACCATTGATCAACATGATGGATACTATTGCGGATCAATATTTGCTTCTACAATCTAACAACAACACCAACCATAGAAACCTCCAAATGGTAACTACTTCCCTGCATGGTAGGGAAACATGGGTAAAGATTTGTTCCCTCGAAAAGATATGGATTAATATTGACAGAAGGGTTGTGGACTTATTCTTCCTTATGTGACTACTTCTCAACAAGATTGATATTAATAATGAATCTAGTTCTAGATTCCAAAAATCGGTCAGCATGATGGATACTACTATGGGTCAATCCATCCACCTAATTACGCCAATAGACATGTCCAATTTAGAATATAGCTTCCAAAATTTTAGTTTAATTATCAACAAGAAGTAAAAGGGACATTACGGATCTCTCTCTCTCTCTCTCTCTCTCTCTCTCTCTCTCTCTCTATATATATATATATATATATATATATATATATATACACACACACACACACACAACTTGCATAATTTTTCATTTTTTAAATTATCTAATTGGATGGATACAATGCCTTGAAAGTTTCCTTGGATTTTTAAACAAAATTGACTTTAAAATATACTTGGACAAAATGTTAAATAATGAAACTACTTGAAATGTAGTAAAATATTTTCACCATTAAAATAATATATATATATATATATATATATATATATATATATATATATATATATATATATATATATATATATATATATATATATATATATATATATAATTGAAATTGAAATATTTTACTTAAAATGAGAATTAAAATATTTTTTTATGGACCACATTATAGATATTAAAATGTCTTATCTTATTAATATATTTTAAATACACGTCAATGTTTTTTTTTGTTGGCTTGACTAGCTTGGATTTGAACATTGAATCTCATGGTTTACATAATACTTCATAACTTGACAATTGAGTTACCTATATGGGACAAATATATGTCAATATTACTTAGCCTTGCATCATAAAATATTTACACCATGTCTCCTTCATATTGAGTCAAAATATTAACAACCAATTAAGCAGACATGACAAGAGTGGAATTAATCGTGTTTTATAATTATTTTTAAGTAAAACTAACAAAATGTGTATATTCATTTCTATTTTTATTTAACCAAGGTAGTTTTTTTAAATTAGGGTGTATTTTTCCTGTAGGGCATAGAATAGGCCATGACAGGGTATTCTATTAAGGCACTTTGTGATGTAAAGTTCACTGGTTTGAAACTCCGTGGGAAAAAAATCCAATCATGGAAAGGGTTGGTATGACCTAGGCCGCATGCGATCCCAAAGTGATTTTGACAGCTTAGATGCCTCTGGGTCATGGCTACTCAAGTCATATGCTAGGCTTGTCAGTCATCTCAAGACTCACATAACCTAGCAAACTAAGAAAACATAGGGTATATTTTATTTTTATTTTAAGAGAAACACATGTCAACTCAATGTTGAACATAGACGAAATCACACATCTCCTTCATACTCAGTTATAGAATGAACATCTTGACCTAATAATTATTAGGTCGATGGTGCACATTAAAAATTCACATAATATTCTTGAATATTCATAGTAGTAGTGACAAATTTAAGGTTGAAATTTATCTCAAAAATAGTTATGCCCTTTATGATTTTTTAGTTAAATTGATTATAAATTAGAAAATAGACCATATGAACATGAATTATAGTTTTTTTTTTACATATATATTAGTAAGTCATGATATTGCCCCATGGTAAAGTGGGTATGAGTCTCTATGATTATATATATATTTTTAAAATTTATATGTTTAACTTATATATTAACTAATTTTATAATAATAATAATTTAAGAGCTTATAGGTTTCCATAGTCCATAATCATAGTGACGTTATTTAAAAATATCATTAATATGTGTGTGATATGAGTTTTTTACACTCTACCTATTCTCGGAAACACTCCCATACCACTCCCCCCCTTTAGTTTCTAATATTACTTCTTCCTTAAATCTTCCTTCCATGTTTTCTTATCTTTCATCTTTGTTATTTTCTAGATTTCTCCCATTAATCTTTCCTTTAACCCCACCCACCCCTTTCCAATTCAATTTAATCACTTAATCATATATTTATTCACAGCCATAGTTATTTTATTTTAATTTAACTTTTTTCCTTCCCCTTCTCCCTTATACCTAGTCCCATATTTATTAATGAGCCCTTAATCTCTTTTAACCTTCCCCTCTATCATTAATATTTAATTATTTTCTATTTTCTATTTATTTTTTCTTAAATTTTTAATTCATTAAATTCAATAGTTAAAACAAAATAAAAAAAAAATTACTTTTAATTTATTATTTATTCTTAATCTTATACTTTTAATTCACTTATTGTTTATGAATGTTTATTTCATATGAGAAATATATGAACAACATCAATCATGTCAATTGCCACAATTAAAGATAGGTGGGGAGGATCCTATTCGTTCCTCTCAACCACCCAAGATAACCCCAATTAACAAAAATTTTGAAAACTCTATTTCAAAATAAGCATGTCTATCAACATAATTAATATATAATTTTTATAATATTTTTAATGATTAATGAAAGAACCTCCTCTTTTTAATTAAAATACCTTATTTGATAAAAAAAATCTTCTTATTACTCATAATATATTTTACCATTCAAAAACATTTAAAAATTTCTCATTATAAAAATAAATAATATAAATTAAAATTATTATTATTTTCAATTCTTAATATAATTTTTATAACACCCCACACATATTTCATTTCTAATTTAAAAGTGAAATAATTAATATGTTTTAGTTAATCTAATTAATATATTTTATTAATTTTGCAAACATTTTAATCAATAAAAAAACTTTTAATTTATAAAAAAATTACCTCGGATTCAAGTGTTGGACGACATTTCTGAGGAATTTAATTCCTTCATGAATAACACCCCACAATTCATCAAGTGTGGGAATTTGGTGGTGCCATTGGCACGCCTTCGAAAGGGTATCAAGTTTGGAACAAGCAGGTGGTGGCAATCCCACCCTCCCACGACATTTATGGCACATGAAGTGCTGCCACATTCGCCATGCCGCTTGGTGGGATGAACCCAACGATATAAGGCTTGGCTCCAATGGAAATTGTGATTCTCCTCTTCAACAACTCAAGATTGGAGAAGTAGTTTAGGTTTCGATATTTGCGATAGATTTCATTAAATATTTTTTTGCAAGAATGAGTATGTCCCTCACATAGGAGGTCAGGGAGGGGGAATGCCTCCCCTACCACCCTTACATGGGTAGGGTCACAAGAACTACTATTGTAGCATCCCTCATCGTATTGCAAAATGGTGGTTGAAGAGGAAGCTCAGGAGCTCAGATTCACTGGAGATGACCTATGTGCACTGTGTAATCTCTTCAGTCACAACTTTAGGGACCAAGAGAACATTAATGTGTTGTTGGATGGTAATGTGCTCAACATGGAATTTCACCTGCACCATGCCAAAGAAACTTACCACTGAATTGCTAACCTCTTGGGCATGTAACACCAAGGCTCTATGTCTCCCTCTACTGACATGGTGGATGACTCTCTCCTTCACTCTCTCTAGCTCAAACTAAAGCTCAGTATGATAGGACTCACATCCTTTTCGCTACTTGGCCCATATTTCTATTGAAAAACCCTTGAGAAATTCGTTACCTGAGGCACATACAAGTTGATTTTGAGATCTTCCTAAGGCCATAATCTACGGTCTTTCCTAGATCACTCTCTAAGGCCAGTTCAAATCAACTAAAACATATTTGTGATCTTGATTGATTCTTTAGCATAGATAAGATTAAGGTCCTTTTTGCAAGGCACAATTCACATTTTGGACTATCCTAGGAATATATATATTTGGCCGAAAATGCATGTTCCAAAGAGTTGATACTAGGTTGAATATATATATATATATATATATATATATATATATATATATATATATATATATATATATATATATATATTCAACCTAGTATCAACTCTTTGGAACATGCATTTTCGGCCAAGTACCAGTAATACTTAGTTCAGATCTGTGGAATCTTCTTTGTCTCGACAATACTTGTGGTTTGGATTAAGGTACTTATGTTGCTATATGTCTGCCTATTGTGACTCTTCTCTGGGGTTGTGGAAATTTCATAGACTATTCTGTGGTAAGCCTTGAAGCCCTAATTTGAAGTAAATTAAGGCATCTTAGGGCACAAATTTGTGCACTCTCTAAGACATGTTTCACTAAGCCCTACACTCTCCTATGTGCATATTTTATTGTTGAGGCATCCTTGCACAAAATTTTGGGTGAGGTTTAAAGATTTTGTGATAAACTTATTGAGGATTTATTGGTGTTAGCGACATTCATCCCTGTATTTGAAGCAAATTTCATTACTTAAAGATCATATCAAAATCTCGAAGAGGTAAGACCTAACACTTTTGCTGGATGAAAAGGAGTATTGTTTGGTCATTCAGAATATTGAAGCAAGTGAAGTATGGCATTCCTATAGTCACACATAGTTGATCATGTTGGTAATATAATCTTGGTTTTTGCTTGAAGTATAAGTAATCCAAACATTCAAATATGTGGTTGAAAAGTCTTGATTTGACCTTCTAAAATCGCTACAGTACAAATCGTTTCACACTTCAACTAAAGATTTAATGACCAAAGTGATGAGAAATTGGCCTCGTTGAAACTGATCTCTGTGATAAAAAGGTTGTAAGGAATCTTAGAGATCGTTTAATATTTGATGGTAAGAATTACTCGTGGTATGAAACACATATGTCTTTGAATAGCAAGGGCCTTGAATCTTTGACAAACTATGGTATATTTTGGAATGTCACACAGTGAACAAGGATTAATATGAACTACCTCATTTTCTTATTGGTTCCAAAGGCAGATTCTTCCAAAACTTGTGTGACTCATAAGAGTTCGTGAAGCAATGCTTATACACCACATTGAAGGCAGTATAAAGAGCAGTGTTAACTACAAGAAAAGGCAATGAAAATTTGGACAGTGGAATCAACAAAGGAAATCTACAGGAAGGAAAAGATTGAAGCATGGAAAATTTTAGGGGCTAATATTCGCAGGTGGGCTAATTTTCCATGGTTTTTCCAAAAAAAATATTCACCAATTTCCATCTTTTTATAAAACCGATTCGCCCAAATTTTACAATATAAAATTATTTTACTTTAAAAATCACCAACATTATATAGACGGTATATATAATATCATTATAAATTTGAATAATTTTACAACTACATCAATAAACATTTTATAGTTTGCATATTAGGGACTAGTGAGATTCGCCAATTTTTTAAACTTCAAGATAATTTTCCATCCTTAAAATTTTCCCTGGATTGAAGGCATCACTACATTTAAGGTACAAATTGTTGCTCAGTTTTCATTAACACGTTATTTGGCAACAGGTTGAAAAATTCTAGTTTTTTTAGACACTTGAAGAACACATCAATAGAACGTGAGGCAGAGAATGTTGCTAGTATTTTTTACACTACAGATTAAGTCATGTATAGTAGAGGCTTGATAGGGTTAATGATTATTGAATAGAGTATGCACAGTACTAGGGTTTTTCATTTTGTTGACCATTACTGATGAAAATTCTTGATGAGTACAAAAGACAGAGGTTGTTGGTATGTATATGTTGCTACTAGGATTTTGGTAGTGAAAGTGCTAGGGATTTTGAATAGAATTGTACTATGAGTAGAGTTATTATTGAGCAGTGTTATTGGGCTATGTGAGCAAAGGATGTGGCCAGGGTTTACATTGCTTGAGCATAAGTGAATTGAATTTTTATGAAGTCAAGGTTTGATTTTTGTGCATAAGCATAATTGATTGTATTGTAGTTGTTTTGTATTTGAGCATAGGTTGATCCAGTCTAGAATTTGTGAAATGTGGTCCACCATGGTGAGATAAAGGTTGGAGCCTTTAGAGAAAGTGGAAACTTGCTAAGAATGGTAGCAAGGTGGTGCAGGGCAGGAGAGTGGAGTCTCCTTTAAGTTATATCCTAAGAACACTTCAAGGTGGCAAGGTGGTGCTAGGGCAAATTGGAGCCTACACAAGGCGTTGGAGTATCCTTCTAGTTGGAGCTAGTAAACAAGGCGTTGGAGCATCCTTTCAATTGGGAGTTGATAAATTTGGAAGTTGGAGCATCCTAATTGATGTAAATTAT